>OMLM01007801.1:128656-145696 GCA_900302695.1 Helostoma temminkii
CACCTGTCACTGTCAGGCCTGTTGAATCAAGACATCAATTAAATTGCCGCTCAAAAGTTTGGGATCACAAGAAAAACCCATTTTTATTGCAATTCACAAACAACTTTATCCATTTCACAAAGAATTAAAATGAATCAGATTATTTTAAAAGAATGATTTACATTTTTGCATAGAGGCCTATTGTTAAATTGTTGAATTGTACCTGTCAAACACCAGTGTCAGGATCAACAGTGAAGAGCAGACTTTAGGATGCTGGAATTTCATGGCAGAATTGCCAAAAAAAACGTATCTCAGACTGGCCAATAAAAACAAAAGACTGAGATGGGCAAAAGAGCACAGACATTGGACACTGGAAGACCATAAAAAGGTGTTGTAGACAGATGAGTCCAAATTTGAGGTCTTCGGACCAACAGAAGAACATTTGTGAGACACAGAACAAATGAAAAGATGCTCGAACAGTGCTTAATTATTTAATTAATCAGTCAATTATGGTGGAGGCAGCATGATGGTCTGAGGCTGTTTTGAACGTGGTAAAATAGACTTGTACAGAGTAAAATGGACCTTGAGGAAGGAAAGCTATCACAATATTTTGCAACACAATGCCAAACACTGTGGACAGTACTTGACTAGGGATCAATTCCATCCTACAGCAGGATAATGACCCATAACACACCTCCAAAATCTATCAGCGATATTTGAAGAATAAGTCAGTCGGGATTCCAACTGTAATGGAGTGGCCAGCACAGTCTCCAGATCTGAACCCTATTGAGCTGCTGTGGGAGCAGCTTGACCGTATGGTACAGAGGAAGACTCCATCAAATCAATCCATCTTGTGGGAGATGCTCCAGGAAGCATGGGGTGAAATCTTATCAGATTATCTTGAAAAATTGACAGCTAGAATGCCAGACTGTAATTGCTGTGTTGTTTTTTTTTGGATGAAGACAAAGTTTAAAGAACACATTTATCATTTACATTAAAATCATTATTTCAATGTCAGCATGTCCTGTTCTTTTGCTATATTTCCTATTCAGGCAAATTGCATGTGTGTGTTGCAAGTGATCCCAAACTTTTGAGCAATAGTGTACATAGAAGCTGTCTGACAAATTGAAGCACACTGAGGGACTCAAAAAGCAACACATCATGCCACAATCTAAAGATATTCAACAACAGAAGAGAAACAAAGAAATTGACATGTATCAGACTAGAAAGAGTTTCAAAGCCATTTCTAAGGCTGTGGGACTCCAGCGAACCACAGTGAGAGCCAGTATTTACAAAAGGAGAAAACTTGGAAAACTTGGAACAGTGGTGAGCCTTCCCAGGAGCTGGGTGACTCATTGCCACCAGTTATTAGGTTTAGGGGGCAATAACTTTTTCACATAGGACCAGACAGGTTTCCCCTTAATAAATGGAATTATAATTTGAAAACTGCATTTTGTATTTACTTGGGTTATCTTTGTGTAATATTAAAATTTATTTGACGATCTGAATCATTTAGGTGTGACAAATATGCAAAAAAAAAAAAAAATCAGAAGGGTAGTAAATACTTTGTTACAGAGTATGGCTTTGAGTCAGAGCACAGTGATGATTCTAAGTGACTGTGACATGCAGCAGTGCAGGAACAGGACTATCATCATTAAGTGGAAACAAGGGTGTAGCTTTGAGGGCAGGCCACAGTCCAGTGTATACCACTGCTCTCCCACATGTGGATGTTGGTTTATTTAGCTTGTATTGAGTCTCTGGAAATCCTCCCCTGGCACGTTAGCACTGGGTGTTGCCTGCAGCGAAAGGAGTGCACAGGGAGCCATTCACAGTGAGAGCAGCTGTATATGAGGAGCAGAGCAGGTCAGCGCAGCAACCTGCATCTCAGAGATGGAATAGCTTATAATGACATAGTAATGTGTCAAACTGATCTACATCCATGATGGACCCACTACCCCTGAAACTCCTCACTTAGTAGATTAAATGTCATTCTCACCTCCAGTGCAAATACTTAAACATGTATGTTTACGTTAACATTTCTTTTTTAATTAGAGTGAATGTTCTCTTTAAAAAGGACAACCTGGTATTCTTAGAGTTTCTTCTTTACAGCTTCTTATGTAAAAAAAAAATTGCGTCTATGGAAAACACCATGTTTCTGTTACATAAAGCTGAAACATGGATGTCATTAAAAAAACATAAGCAAAAAAAACAAACATATAGCTGCCTGCACCACTGTGTGTATTTGCATTAATGCCCACAGTGTTTTTCAGCTGCTGTGAAGACATGAAACAGTGAGACTGCTGTCACTTCATGGGGGGCATAATATAATGGAACATCATGTACAATCTGAGGATATTATAGGATTTCAGCCAACATGGATTAATAATGCTCCAATTATTATTTAGGGATCAATAATAGGAACAGTGTGTAGTTCTTTCTTTCCCCTCGCCACCATCTTATGTATACTGCTTCATCCACGTCAGTGCCATCCTTGGATAAAGTTTGGACTACAAGGGTCATACTGTGTTCAGAGGGCCCCTTGAGAATGGACCAGCTGTTGGCCAATACTACCAGCAGGTGCCTGCTACTGGCTGTGTCTGCATAAGCATTAGACCCACACCTAAGTTTGCAAAGGTCTTTCTTTCTATATCAGCCTAGTTAGAGTCTTTGTAGTGTTTTTTTGAATAGGTTATTAAGCATGATCACTGGACCGCCCAGCTTCTTAATTAAAGGTCTTCCCAGTTGTATGGACCTGCACTCATAGAAAATGCCTCCTCCAGCTTCATGAATGATTTCATTAACCCAAACTTTTTTTCTCTGAGAAGAAACGGATGAAGTAGGGGAAGTAGTGATGAAGCAGTTAAAAAAATAATGCAGCAGCAGGGTGGTAGTTATTGTCCTTGCACATTGAGGTTTGAAAGGGGGCTTTAGCAGAGCTGTGAGTGAAAAGCATTTCTGCTCTGACTGGTGTGAGCGTCAACATTTCACATTCTTCTTTTCTTCATTCTTCTGTTTGTAAAATGGAACTGTGTTTTCCAGTTTTTTTCATGTTTGTGCAAAGATAGCCAAATGTGTATTATGCATAGAGCTACTCCAGCTAAGTATTTGCTGAAGACTTACAGACTTACAGTTTTCAGACACTTGTTTTAAAACCAACAATCTATTTTTCACAAATTAATGGAAAAATGTGCCTACTCCCACTGGAAGTATTTCTTTGGCAGAATGTACTGTAAAAATACTAAACTGATAATATGGATTAAACTGTGTCAGCGGTATTTTGAGACCCTTAGCCTTTCTATTGGACAAACTCTTAAACGCTTGTGGCTTTAATATAAATGAATACATTTTGTTAAAAGTTAACACAGTGTATAATATAGCATGGACAAAAATAGTAACTAACAATTTTGCATTAGTAGTTGCAAAGGCATGACATGGCTGATTCTTTGTTTTACTTTATGTAGTTTTATAGAGCCCCAGGAGAACGATGAAAAATTCATGTTATGTTCTTTTTGTGACTGAAATTTCAGCCAGTGGAGCGGAGGATAGGACAAATGGCGACTTTCTAATTGGGCCCACATGTTACTTCTGTTGAGTCTTGAGACACACGTTAACATGTGCACACACAAATACACACAATTCGAGGAATGTTTCCAGAAGGTTTGAATGCCAGGGATTCCCTTCGTGTTGGCCTGTTGTCAGGGCTGCAGCTGGACTTGAATGTGTGATTATATGCAAGAAGACGTAAAGGACACCATGGCAGATCCTTTTTACTGCTGAGGAACAAATTGTCTGTCTTTATTATGTGCTCTATCCAAACATATGATGTGACATGTGGTACATTCAGGAATTATTATCAGAGAGCAGTGCCAACGATATAGTCACACAGAGTAGATTCACAGTCTGCTGCATGGTTTAAAATGCTTTTTTGTTTGTTTGTTTTAATTAATTAGTCTGCAACTGCTCAGTGTTTTTTTTATCTATATATATTTGTATTTATTTCCCTGTCCTAATTTATTATTTCATCATACTGATCTTTTCATTCATGTAGGTGATCTATTTTTCAGTGTGGTCAGTCAAATGTTTGAGAGCTTTCTTTAGATTTTTTTTTAAAGGAAAAGGGGCATTACTGCTGGTTTATTAAGTGTAATCTGCATGACAGAACAGGGATGAAGAGCAAAGACAGACACCACATTGTATGTCAGCATGTTGGGGCGATTTACACAGTTTGACACATCTGGTTCACCCACAGTCCAGCGCATCTCCAACTGTTGCCTGCCTTACAATGCAACTGTTCCATATCTTGCCCAAGAGTGTACATACCATACCTTTAAGGTCTTTATCCTTCTTTGTCACTTTACATTCGTGGCTGAATTTTTGACTGACAGTAACTTCTGGCTCGTCAGTAGGTGAAACGTGTGTTTCTTATCAGAGTAAACTGATTATCAAGCCACTTCCTTGTGGATATGGTCCTGTAGGCAAGCACCTTATCAGCAAGATTGCTTGATTAAATCTGAAAGGTTGTCTTGGCTTCTTGCAGTCTGTGAGTATATCCTTTTGAACCTGTTATGTGGTAATTTCACCTACTAAGGCTTTTTAGGTGTTCTAGCTAGTACTGTTGTGAATTTGCCTGTATTAGCCTCTCACTGTACTCACACCTCTGTCTTATTATAATATTATAATATTATATAGCTACACATTCACGTTTTTGCTTACACCGTTGTTTCTTCCTTTGCTTCCTTGCTTGATTGACACTATGTAAATATCTCTCAAATCCCTTATTATTCTCCCATGCTTAATATTCTAAGGCAGTGATGGAAGATGGAGCATCTTCTCTACTAATCCTTTCTCTTAACAGAGCCCCAGTTAGTCAGTCAACTAGCCATCATGCGACACAGCCTATCCCCATCACTGGAATTCAATCAACAACCTTGTATAGGATGTATGTTTTTCTTTTTCTTCCTAATCTCATCATCTGGGAAAATGTTCCTACCGACTATCACCCTCACTGGGGCAGTAACCTGACAGATAAAAGATAAAATCTGGGGCCAGGGGGTTGTCACTCCTCAGTTGATGTGTGAACGACTGTGCTACCTCGTAAAGTGCGCATGCATGACTGAGGATGTATGGGTCTCATTTTATTACATTCACCCTTCTGACTGTGGAGCATTTATGTTGGAAAAGGGGGCTGCTGATAGAAAGGAAAACAGGCTTGCATGGAAAAGAAAAGGGCAAAGGTATTGACTTCAAATGCTTTTGGCGGTTTCTTCATGCCGTGCTTGAATATTTTGACACCTCAAACTCTTTCATTGCTATAACCTTCTCAAAACAACCACCTCCTCTGAGAGAATAAGGTTTCCCCCTGGAATGAAAAGTTCAAGTTGAAAAACAGTAGGTGAAGCTGCAGTCCCAACATTTTAGAAACATGTATCAAAAATTGCATCATAAAATTTCTCGTTTCATATGTTGCCTTTGTACAGTTTCAGACAGACATAGGGTTTAAATCATTGCAATTCATTGGATTGGTTTTTTTTTTATACAGGATCCCAACTTTTTTGGAAACAAGGTTGAACTTGTACAGGGTTACTATAATGAAGGAATGTTTTAACACATTTTTACTTTATTTAAACAGTTTAGAGGACTACATCTAGTGTTTCTTCCTCCTGCCGTCCTCTGTCTGTCCACTCTGACAGGTGAGGGTGTGCAGCATTCGTCCTGTGTTCGTGGTTGGTTCAACATTGGTGGGCTCCAACATGTCTGCTGTATCCCCTGACAGCCGACAGTGCCATGTTTTGGAAAGAGCCCTTTACGATAAATAGCATTCCAGGTTTTGTATGCTACGCAGAAGGTTATGTTGTCTTTATTGGCCCGACGGACGCTTACAGACGTCTGTAAACAAAATAGAGATGTCTATGTGGGGTAGCAGGTGGACCAATTTGTCATCCAGTACATAGCTATCACTCTTTCTCTTTCACTCATGCTCAAAAAACCCTCAGAATGTACAGTGTAACCTCCCTTTATTTCAAGCTTCTATATATAATTATATATATATATAGGTTTTGCATCTTTATTCTGCCGAGATACTTAGAAAATACTGTTAGTGATACTAACTAACTGATTTGGTTTGTGTGGATTTAAACACAACTATGCAACAACCAGAGTTTTATTTAATTCTTGCCAGTTCTCACTCAAACCATATGTCTTCAGTTGGCGTTTGTATCACATTGTTAGACTTATCCAAACACAGTTGAGTGTGTGTGTCTATGACTTTGTAGCTGGCTGAAGAGGAATCCTTGCCTGGCTGTTAGTGGCAGCCCTGCCTGTGTGTTTATACTCCTCTGCTGACCTCATGACCCAAAGGTTGCAAAGCTCACTAAAGCAAGCAGTGGGACACAGACACATTTGGATGTACTCTGTCTGGCATGAGGGTTGGTGTGAGTGTGTGTGTGTGTGTAAGTGTGTGAAATTGGCTGAACGTGTTTTGTGTGCAGTTTACATAGTGACTTGTGGTATTGGTAGGCACCTCAGTTTGTCCTCTTTGTTATAATTGATTGTGATGTTGATTTCTCAAATGCCCTGAAAGGTTGATGGAAAACATAGGTTATGGTTGGGTAGATCAAAGGGGATGTATATACAAGTTATTGTATCCTAAACAATGTGATCTCAGATTATTGTCCATAAATAAGTGTGTGGGGAAAAAACTACTTGGATTGCCCAAATCTGCTATTTTTATTATTTTTTTTAATAACTCTGCCACTTTTCAGTTTATTTTAACTTATGGGTCACAAGTTAATCTTTTTTTGTTTAATTTGATGAATGGAATCTTTTCTATATTTATTTATTTTGCACTGTTATGTGTAAATGCAGGTACCTCTAATGGCTTGTCAATATTTGGTTTGACAAAATTTAGTGTGATATTGCCTTATGTGTTCACTGAGTTTGTTTTCCGTGGTCCAAGTTGTGTAATGTGTTCAACATGTGCCGGAGAGAGACTCGGAATTTCGTGGAATCTTCAGACATACATGTCAGACTGATCTACTGTTGTGCTATTTTCTCACCCCTCGTCCTGGGCCTAACCTCGTGTTCATGGGAATGACTGGGAACACTGTATCTCTGTGTGATTCTGATTTATTATGGTGGTGGATTATGTTAATGACCAAATATGTTTTGAAAGACAGATACTTTATGACGGTTGGCTTATCTGTCTGTTCACAGCACTGTACGCACATGGGACCTGAACAACGAGAAGAAGCACAAGTCTGTTTTTAAACCTCGCTCTTTTCAGGGGAAGAAGGTCACCCCCACATCCAGCACCTACAGTCGTGATGGAAAGCTAATTGCAGCAGGCTGTCAGGATGGCACCATTCAGATCTGGGACAGAAACCTCAGCGTGAGTCTTAAAACACATAAAGACCACCACAATGTTCACTGAATTGTAAACATAGTCTGTTAAGTCATGAGACTTGGGTCATCTGGTCACAGGCCAGAGAGGTCAGAGATCAACAGGTCACCAACACTGACCACAATTCAAAATGTCTGGTTTTTACATGCAGTTGTCTAAACAGGGAGTAGTTGAGACTGTTATTAAATAACCTGTCTGACTTGTATTGACCCGTTAATCACACTAACCAGTTACACAACTGTTCTTAAACTGCTCAAACCATGGAGAGCCATAAGCCATGCTGGCACCTCTGTGTGGCTGTACTAAATGCTTATATCAACATGCAAACATTACCCTGTTCACTGTTATTATTATTACTGTCACTCACACACAGTCTGTCATGAATACACAGAAGTCGGTGATAGTGACGGCAATAATAACAGCAGCTGGCCTATGGTAAATACGGAGGAGTAGTGCCAGGATAATTGCAGGGTAATTGACCACTTGACCCATAATTGGTTTTAATTAGGGCTGTGCCATATCATACCGTCCATAATAATATCAGTGTAATTTTTAATGTGATAGAAAATTGTTATTTGGTTATAATAATAATAATATAGCAACGCAATTGTGCACGACGATGCATTTACATTTCCTAGCACGCACAACAGTGACACAAGCCAAATGTCAGAGTGAGAGCAGTGTGTGAGCCTCAGATGATGATTTAGGACCTAGAAAGGAAGCTGCTTCAATAGTATGGAAGCTATGTAACTTTAGACTGCAGGTGGCAAAACTGTTCAAATCTGAAATCTGTAACTATTTCGTTCTTCTGTTTCATTCACTCCAAGCTGTCAGGGCATTTGACCTAAAACTGCCTAAAATATCACCTTCTTGGTGGCACTAGACTTAAAGACAAGAGATCACAGTCAGTAGGCTTCATCCTCTGGTAACCACAAATGTTATGTGCACCCCATTTTTTACCAAAGGAGCTATCAACATTGCTGGCATGAGTAAAGATAGCTGGTTATGTAACTGAGTTAACTGACATGTGATGCTGGGGGGGCAATCACAATTTCCCTCTGTAGATTTTCCACTATTATTTAATTAGGCAATTAAGTCATCAAAGTGTTTATTTCATTCTTCAAGATTAAAATAGTTGAAGTAATAGTTGATCTTGGCTCATGGAAAGAATTATGCTCACTTATTTTGCTATTTTCACTTGAGTCTGTTAAAAATTACTGCTGGCTGCAGAATACATCAATCTTTCATCATTAGATCTTTTTGTGCACTTGTATTTTCCACTGATGGTTATTCTTTAACCCATGGCTGTCTGTCTAACCATTTAGATAGACCGAGAGTGACACCTCTCTGAGTCTGGTAGCAAAATTTTATCATTTGGTGTTGATTAGTGACAGAGCAGGTGTGGCAGCTTATTGTTCACTTGTTTTTCACATGCAAGATTCGCCTCGACAACACAGATGGGAGAAAGAGGGAAAGGTGCAAGATTGCTTTTCTGTTGAGGAGGGGGTTTAGGAGACCAGCAGAAGTCATAATTCAGAATTTCAAGATCTATTGCAGGCATCAGTCCAGTATAGTATTGTCTTACATTATGGCTTGCTCATACATAAGGGAATCTTAAAACACTGTGCACCCATATTTTAAGAGGGAACATAAAATGTATGGAGCAGTGCAAACAGACTTGCAGACAATCGACAAATTCAAAGTCTGGGTGCAAGTTGTTATATCTGCCCTCCAACCTTTAGCTCATTTCTCTTCTTCATTCTTTTGTTCCAATTCATATCATTTCATCTGTTCATCCCCATGTGTGGGCAAGTTCAAATTATTAATGTTATTTCATATGAGAATAGCAACTGACAATTAATCTGTGGTCAGTGAGTTGAAACCATTTGATTGGACATAGCGGTTTACCCAGATTAGTCAAATGAGAAGCAGGCTACATCATAATAATTACTTCAACAGTCAATTTTGAAATAACAGGACACATAAACAATGTAGTTTGATTGGGCATTTGTTTTCACTGTAAACTGTAAACTTCTATTGTGAGCGTTTGCTTCCATAAATTTATTTTGTATAGACTCAAACCTCTCCTCATGCATCCTCCCACACCAGGCAATTCGTAGTAGCATGTCGCGAGTGATTGGGTTAAACATCTCAAAATGTATTATGCCTCTTTCTCCAATCTAAATATTTACCATGTGTCAGATAGCAACTTACGTCAGGTCGGTTGCCTGACCACTGGAGTCTTTCCTGTCTGAATGGCTCAAGAATTTAGCTGGTGCCCTCTCTAATCAACAACCTGTGCTGCTGCCTTAAATTAAGCCACAAGCCTAAAAAGGAGCTGACCTCCTCATCCTTTTATTGCTGCACCCTCCCCCACTAAATCTAACCCCATCTCTTGTTGTTTTACCACCATTACTCATAGCCTGGATATGCAGGCAGATCAATCACAATCACTCATGTAGATGACCTTCATCTAGAGCTCATCCTGAAGAGAAGCTATTGAGGATGACACATCATGCTCTTGAACTCTGACATGGGTTGATTGATCCTATGATGGGAGTCGAAGTCGGTCTTTTTTAGTGGACTGCCACAGAGAGTGATTGCATGCTCAGTCTTTGACCAGCGAGGTCAATGCCAAAATTATAAGACTGCATGTAAATGGTTGCCAGGTAATGTGCACTGTGTGATACTCTGTACTTTAAGAGTGCAGCCTGTCATTCCAAAACATTGCTGCAGAGGAATGTTATGATGTAAGTGGACGATGATGTCTCTAGACTTCAAAGTGGGACCCCAAAAGCGATGCTCTTTTAGCGTTGCACCGGTTCCTCACCCATGTTTTAACCCTGAACACATGACACAGTACAGAATCCTATTTTCTGTCCAGCGTGTAACTGAGACACAGGAATAGTTATTTAATATATCTCGCTGTTGGATTATCTCGTCGCTCACTCCAGTGTGATCCTTTATCACACACACAAATGCACACAGTTTCACCATTACCACTTGTTGATTTCCATGACATGAAAGATCAAAGCAGCTGTTCAGCACTGCGGTTTCGGCACCTAATCCTCAAAAAGTAGCGGAGGTCAGAGTGAGATGTAACAACTGCTGCTCAGTGAACATCAATAAGTCTTTCAGGTGTGTGGTTTTTAAAGTATGGAGGTAGGAGAAATGCAGAGCCCCCTGTAGTATTTATATAATGATACTCAGATAACGCGGTTAGGAACAGTTGGTCCTGTGGTAGATTGTTATCATAGGTCTACTGAGGATGAAACCTAATACTGTTCCTTCAGATCAAGTCCTGCTGCTCAGTGTGTGTGCAAATGGGTTAGTGTGCATATACATGCACGTATGCACAATCTTGCATGAAGTTCTATGCAAATATGTGTAGACACATTGATGTTGGATTGCTGAATTAAATTTGTGACCGTTTAGTTGTATACTATACCTTAGTTGTATACTAGTTGGCCAGAGTGAAGGGCACATCTTGCGGACGATGTCACAAGGCGTGAGAGGAGTTTCAGTGTATGAGAATCTAGTTTCACAAGCCGGCTGTGTAGATTATCACAGGAAGCAAACACCATGGCATCTACCAATGCCAGCCAACATCGGGATAGTAAATAAACACTCAAGCTTTCACAACAACAGTATATGATGCGGAAATAGCTGAAGGGAGTGCATGTTCGCAACAAGCAGTTACAATAACCAAGAGCTACTTATTGAAGAAACTATTTTACATCCCATTTTTTGTGGTGTTCAAATAATTAGATGTTTTTATCGGCCTTGCCTGTCTGTGCTTTTGTTTGGTCGTGCAGGGGTTTTACAGCGCTGTCACACAGTATTTATTTATTTTACTTTTTATTTGTCTCACTTAAATGATGTTAATCATCAAACACATTTTAATATTACACAAAGAATACCTGGGTAAATACAAAATGTAGTTTTTAAAATGATGATTTCCTTTTATGGGGGAAAAAACATAATGACTGCCCTTGATGCTAGATAGTTTTTATGATTAGCCTTTGAGCTTCATGCAACAAGTCATAAGACAAGATAATTAGACGAGGAAGTCACCTCCCGTTCATAGTTAACTGGACTCCACCCAACCCATTACACAAAGATTTATGCCTGTCATGCTTAGATGTGCTCACAGTTGTCTGGAAGGACAATTCATGTTTGCTTAAACTCCCATTGTCTATGTGCACATGACAGATGCGTGGCAGTGATCACTGTTATTGCATGATTTAAATGGGACACCAAATGTTTTGGACTGATCCAAAAATATGTCAGGTATAGTAAAGTAGTCCATTTTCAACCTTAAGCCTTACACATTATATTTCAGCTGCTACTTATTAGGCCTCCAGTGGCCTACGGCTTAACTCTTTCACACCTGCTGTAAGATTAGACAGAGTAATTTTTATTTTGAATTCACCTTTTGACTTTCTCAACTAAGTCAATTTCAGTGCAGCAACTGAAAGAATAGGTAAAGAAAAAGAAAGATAACATATGAGGGGAACAGAATTGAGCGAAAGGTAATCAAAGAGGAAACTGATGGTGGGAGGCAGAATATTATCCCTGGAGAGAATACAGAGGCTAAGTGACCTATAGTATGAAAAAGTGGAATCTATCTTATCTTCAGTTCAAGGTAACAGTGTTGTCTATCTCTTCCAAGTTAATAACTTCCCTCCATTTATCTGGAGACGAAGTATAGCCATGTTTCCTTCTTGTATCATGAGGACACGTGACTCATTCACCTCATGCTCCTCCATCTTCTGGTCTTTTTGCCAGCATTTCTCTATCTTATCTGTCTTCCACACTCTGTGCTCACTTCAAATTCCTTATCCGCCATTCTTGGTCAAAAGCCTGTATTGCTGCAATTCCCTTTTGACTGATTTATTTGCATTCCGTTTAGAATTAATGAAAATGTAGCTGTATAAACCAAGGTTATGTTTGTTTAAGTTTTAGCAGGCCTACTTCCCAGACTATTGCTTCACCAGCGTCTAGTAATGATCTATCTTTGTAATCTGGTTGTGGTGAGCTCAGGTAGAAAAAGCACTGGTAAGCCACACTGGGATGAAGCACAGAGAAGATACAAGTAACAAGTCATTGCAGTTAGTGCTGGAACTATTAGATGATTAGTTGACCAACAAAAAATGGCAATCAGTTAATAATTTAAGTAATTTAGCAAGTTAAAATTGTAAAGATTTGCTAGTTTCACTTTATTAAATATGAGTATTTTCTGGTCTCGATCCCGGAGTCTGGATAAGATATCACCATGGGCTCTTGGAAATTGTGATGGACATTTTATAGACTAAATGATTCACTGATTTATTACATTAGCAATTCAACTGACAATGAAAATAACCGTTGCAATCTTAATTCTCTAAGGTTAAAAAAACAAATCTAAACTTCTGCAAATGCTTTTTACAAACCTTTTCAATACAAACTCATCTACAGTAACATGAATCTTGACATTTATCATATTATTTTTAATAATTTTATACTTGACACACACTTTCTGTACTATGGCAGTACACCACTTACACTGAGTGAGCATTGAGGATATACACTGAATAGCAAGCCATCTTGGAAACAGCTGTTTAGACAAGAAGTTTCTTCTGTTTGAAAAATATACATGCTTTCAACAGCTGGAATTAATTAGAATATTTTGGATCACTCTTGAATTGGGCATAGGGCAACAGCTCCCCTCTTTCTCCTAAAATCTCATTATCTGGTTTTACCTCATAAACTACAAAACTAAAGCGATTCCATTCCTTCTAGCTTTTGTATTTATTCTGTTCTCAGTCTCTATACAGTGACCCACAGTTGAAATGCCTCTTAGCCTACTTGAGTTTTCAGGGACACATGTTGATTATCACAGTCAAGCTGATTAAGATCACATTCTCATATACAACAACCTGCCAGGAATTAGTTACAAGGGCAGAATTTTACACACAATTTTCCTGGTGAAGACCTTAAAGTGTAAATGTCGATACCATAAGCTCAGCTCAGCCATCAGTCATTGCAAATGTTCGCATCTGTTTTTATCATTAGGGTTATTATCAGATAACGCCAAAAACGGTACTTTACTTTCAGAGGCTTAGTAATGCAACGGATGACTAGCAACCTGATTTATAAAATAAGTTCCCATTTAACTTTTTCTGCAATAAATGTATTAGTTCTTCTCTTCCTTGTTCACACATGAACATTTATTGTAATTGATCGTTGTGGTTGTTGATGTGTTGACTTTACACAGGTAGACTTGTGGCACAATACTCATTCAAGGATGGCTAGCAGAGTCAAAGGAGTAGTGTTATATCAGTTATTGACTGGTGAACTATAAGCAATAGTAATATAATAATTCTTTTTTTAAGTAGAAGCAAGGGAAAACTCTGAAGACCAGGCAGGCACCTAAGTTTGCCAAGGTAAACTCAGTGGTCTGTAGCCTTTCCAAAGAGTGCGGTGGGTACAGTGTGTAAAGTTGCAGGTATTTCATAAATGTAGCCGACTTTATAGTTAAATATATTATGGTGTTCAGGGAGAAAATAGAAACCGTGTGTTCTGAAGACACAGAATGAAAAGATCTTTTTATTACTTCAGTGATAGACTGAAACATTTGCTGCTAAAGTAAAGCACTAGTAGTTTAAAGAGGATCTTTTTTATATGAATGATCAGTAGTGACCTCAAAGTGTATTATGTTTTTCATTTTGCTCTGTAATGATTATTTTAATGTTGTTAGTTTTTTAAAAATCTAACTATATGAGTCTCTGTACAAATCTATGCGGACAATGCATTGCTTCTTTTATTCTTCCTAGGTCCACACAAAGTTCCACTGTCGGCAAGCACACACTCCAGGGTCGGACACATCTTGCCTCTCTTTTTCATATGATGGTGTGACTCTAGCTTCTCGTGGTGGTAAGAAAAAGACCTTTTTTATTTGCCAAACCTCAATGCTTAATCCCTAAACCAAACTGATGTTTTCTATACTGAATAGTAACTTGCCCCTCCCTGGGTGTGCAAATAAACTTGGGTCTCCACAAGCAAAACATATGCGATTAACAAGATGTGTTATATACAAAAAAACACCTGAGTTTTTCGTGGGTATGTAATCTAATCAAGGTTTGCAACCCAAAGATAAATAACTAAATATGTGTAAGAGTCCCTAATCCAATATATTTCTATAATGTAAATTGTAAACTTTCACTCTTACTACTTTTATAGTATGAAAACAGCACACAAGTTCCACTTAAGTGACTTTCTCTAAAGTAGCAATCACAATTTACAGTTTACCTGTTGTCTCCATTTATTCTTTAATAGGTGATGACACGCTGAAGACATGGGATATACGCAACTTCAGGAAGCCTGTGAATGTTGCTACTGGACTGACCAACTATTTTGCCATGTGAGACCTTTTAAAATGAGAATGTGCCTCTTTGCTGTTTTTGTTATGAACAAACACATTATGCATGCATTATGAACTGATGGTGGTGGTGTGGGCTTCCCCCTGTTAGGACTGACTGCTGTTTCAGCCCAGATGACAAACTTCTTGTAACTGGGACATCAGTGAAGAAAGATGAAGGAAATGGGAAGCTGGTTTTCTTTGAACGAACTTCCTTTCAGAGGGTCTATGAAATAGAAGTCACCAATGCAGTAAGTTCTTCCTCAGTCCACAACCACAAATGCTCTCATTACAAGATGTTTTTTTTAGTTGGTTATCTGATATGTTGGTTACAAACCAAAATAACCCAAAATGATGCTCAGTGGAAAAGAAACATAATGAATACACAATGAAACAAAATGAAATGCTCGCCACAGAATTATTAAATTCAATCTTTTGTTTATTTCCTCATAGTATTATTAATTTAGCAATTTCTACAAGCAAATCCTGAGAACGTCAACAGCTTCTGTAGTTAATACTTATGGAATGATTTTTAAACAGTCATTTAAATTGATGAAATTTCAATTACCAGTTTACTCATGTAGACATTTTCTGTAATTCAAATTCAAAATCAAATATGGATATGTTGAAATTTCTATAGATTATGTTACATTTTTCCCTTGAAAACCAGGGTCTCTAGCCTAGAAAAAAACTGAATACATAATGTTTCCCTCTGAAAATGGGAGGAGAAGAGTTCTAGAGAAGAGTGACAAACAAGTAAAGCTAGGAGAAAGTCGAGTAATGTGGCCTTTCACACCAGCATGTCATTCCAACACACACCTCTGGTGTGCCTTTGAGTTATATTAAAATTTTCATTATTTACACACAATAATTACTGACACAAGTTAACACACATCAGCATTTTCTGTTTGCATGCATGTACAATGTTCTTTATGATAATCCTGCTTCTCTCAGAAATACATTTTGGAAGGGCAACTAGCCGTAGGTACTAAAATGACGTGCCAAAATACTGTATTTAGTAGTAAAAAAAACACAAACACAAAAAACTTTGTTATTGTCTCTTGCTCCTCTTCCTCAGCAATTCCCTCATAAACCCTAAGGACATTTAGCACAGTGTGTCTGCAGTAGGAATATGAAGATGAATCATTTTGTATCAATTCACGAACACATACGTGCACGATGTGATTACACTGGTAGAGCCACCATGAATCTATGCAGTTTTGGAAAGAAATTGAGATTAATCGGATATTACATGTCTGCATCGATAAAATGTTTATTATATTATTTAGAAATGTGACCCGGCAAATAATTAGGTATGTTTTGTTTTATTCCTTCTTAATTAGACCTACTTTATGTTACTGTGATACAGATGTATACTATTGTATGTCGAGCATAACAGCCATGGCAGAGGCTGAGCGTATAAACCCATCTGTGGACGACAAATGAAAAGTTTGGAAACACCACAAGTGTTGACGAGTCAGATGTAATTAGCAAACTGCGTTGTGCTGTCGTTACACAGTACACAGTCAGAACAACTAAGCTAATAACACACCTGAAGCAGTGTGACAGAGTAAGCATCTGCCATTGCCCCTGCATCCCCTGCCTCAGGTTCGGATTCATCGCTCACTATCCCCCGCTCACTAGAGTGGTGAGCAAAGCATTGCCCGTTTTTTCCACCCACAGCTGGCTAGCAGCTCCTCTAGTTTACATGTTTTCCTTTTGTAAGAAGGTGTAAAAGACCTCTTTGTGAAAAGCTGACTGTGTATCGAGATACAAATCGGCCTCACACCAGAGATGCCCAACCCTAGTCTGTAGTCATAACAGTTCAGAGGTATCACAGCGGCTAATGGCTTCTAACTTTGTCTCCCAGGCTAAGGCATGGTATTTTCACATGGACCAATGAGTGAACAGGTTTGAGTGGGGAAAAAGAAACAAAAGCTGGGTTTGTGTGTGTTTATGCATCCCCCTGCCAGCCAGTTGCTGTTAGTTTGCAAACCTTGGCACAGCATCCACACTAAGTGCACACTCCACTACACACAGAGACAGAGGGGTGAGGAGGTTGGTATATGTGGTGTGGCGAATGCATCTTATCTTTTCACAGTTTTTAACAACTGTGAAAATGTGTTAAAAATACTGTATGTATATTTACTTTTTTGTCACATTTATGATCAAATAGTACTAGCTGGATGAAATATGTGATAAACAACATAATTATAAGTATATATAAATACAGCACTGTAAAAAATTATTTGCCCCTGCCGTT
>OMLM01007801.1:145810-171669 GCA_900302695.1 Helostoma temminkii
CCTGCCTGGCCTGTTTAGGGTCATGCCACAGCATCGCAATCAGATTAAAATCCTGGCTTTGATTAGGCCCCATCTTTGTGTAATAAAATTTGTTTGATGATCTGAATCATTTAAGTGTCACAAAAATACAAAAATGCAAAAAAAAAAAAAAAAAAAATCAGGAAGGAGGCCAATACATTTTCACAGCACTGTAGATAATTAGGTGCAGTGCAGCTGTCATTTTAAAATAAAAGGATCATTTGTTTAAAGTGTTTGAGTCTGGACACATTTTGTTTAAGCTGAAAGATCTGTATAACTCAGTCGGTCAGTTCAAATATTTGAAGTTACACTAACTTGAAGATAAATGACAGAAACAGTTCGTACACTTGAATTTTGAATTTACATAATTTATGCTGTAACTTAAATGAATCATAGGTGGCATAATTAATTTGCAAGCAACATTAATAACCAGAAGTAAGGATGTAATTTAGACATTAAGTAGGGATTGTCATCACATGCTATGGTTAAGGTATTTCTGCAGACTTAGTAGCTGTAACATTGGCATCTATGTTCACTGTGGTGATGGTATCATTATAGGTAGCACCAAAGAATGACATGAGACACTTTTGGTCAAAGAGTCTGTTTAGAAATGAACAAGCCTCCTCCTCACTTGCATTACTCTGTAGATGCTGCCTTCTTAGACTTTACTGAAGAGGGTAAACATTTGGAAGTGATTTTTTTCCTTTGGCCTTTCACTCGTTGCACCATCTGCCACAGTGGCAAACTCTGAAAGTTTCAGCTCACTTTGACTGAAAAGACAGCAAAAACCTTTTCCTGTGTGCTCACTCTCAGTGAGGTACAGAAATCCAGCAGATTTCCCCTAAAATCTAACACAGTGCCATGAGAAACAGTGCAGTCAAGAGACTGGTTCTGGCTGCCAATTGCCTTGGCACTGGTTTTATTTGTGTACTCTCCTCTCAAAATGTTTATGGTAATGGCTGAAGTACTTTGTGATTTTCCTTAACAAACAACTCCAAACAATTTAGTATATGAAAATAGCCTTTGAAATCCATCACGTATTCTATCAGTTTCTGGCTGTGGCATAGCTTCATTTCATTTCTTTTGTACCCATGAAAGCTTTGGTTTGCTCATGGACATGTTGTGTTGAGTGAGGTCATGGATGACACAGCGTCAAAGAACCTTAGATAGTTCAAATCTAACTCAAGTAAGAGGTGAAGAAAAGAGGTGGTCTTGATCCGAATCATATAGTGAACTCTGGTGCAGTCTTTCTCCTGGTGAGAAAGCACGCTGAATCAAACACAGGAACACATGCTATTAAACACATCACAATTTAGGGCATTGGATTATGTGTTAAATTTCTTTTCATTTACAGCATCTAAAACAAAATGCAGGATGAACCCTGGACACACATGGAGTTGTGAGGATGTGCAGTGCCATCATACATTTGGTCTGATGTACAAGTAACATAATAAACATTCACCAGAAGAATGAATAACTTGCATAAAATAACCTACATCGTAAAATAATCTCTCCCATGTTACAGAAACAGTAACAACAGTAGTAGTCCACAGGATCTTCTTCCTGTATTTACTTTTTTTGTTCCCTTGGCAGACACATCTGACCAATAAGAAGAGAGAGCGCTCTTGCGTGACTCATTTTGGTGTGCTTGGATTTTTCTCTGTGTGAAAAGAAATCGAACCAAGGGAAAAATACTACAAGTTTGCAAATTTCTCAAATGATTCAGACCAGAGCAAACACACTAAGGTGTGAAAACGCCCTTCGTTTTTGCAGGAGATCAGTTATTTCTAGTTGACGTGCACTCAGTGAACCTGATGAATGTGCTATTTACTATGTTTACATCAGCCGTCTGCTTCTTGGATGGCCCAAGAATTTAAGTGCAGTCTTTATAAAGTGGCGTACCAGGCAGGCAAGTGAAAGGAAGGGCCACCAATCATTTCTAACTAAACAGTCTACATAACCCCAGACCTGGATTCTGGGTCCGCTTGGGAGCAGAGGCTGTTTTAGGCCCATTTGGTAAATACTTCAAACAGTCTAAGCTTACCTTATTTCATCAGAAGGGAAGGAACCAGGTGAGACTCTGCTGACTATCAAAGCTCTGAGCTTTTGGCTGGATTCCAAATGGAGAAATCTAGCCAGAAACTATATTGGGAGCAGTGGATCCAGAGAAGCTCTTAGATGATATGTTTGTGCTTGGTACGCTGATATGCAGTTAAATTTACAAGATCATGCATTTCAGGAGTGCAGCTCAATAGTCATTGATTATTTACCCCTGTGTATTTGTAAATATTCGCTGCATGGTCACGGATTGTTGTAGATTTTGTAGATGAGAACTACTTCAGACCATCTTCACTAGTTGCTGTTTGCCCATTGTAGCACCTTATGCTTATGCTGTTCCCTTTCATGCTCTAAAAAGATGCCTTTGATATGAATTGTCAGCCTTTCATCTTCAATAGGAGCAGCGAAGCTTGAAAGGCAGAGGGAAAGCCTCAACTCTGTTCTTTCTTGTGCATCTTACCAAGTAAATGTTGCAAGATGTTGTCCAGGAAGTCCAAACTTATTACAGGCTTCTCAGGCCACTCAGTGTGTAGCTGAGGTGCTCAGAGTAATGTTCTCCTTTCCTGTGCTGCATTCGGTTGGCCCGAGCACCTCTGTTTGCGAGAAGCAGCCCACTCACAGCAACTAAACAAGACGCACAGCTGTGACTGTTAGGTCCCATTTTTGCAGCGTAATTTTATTTTATTATCAGCATACATATTTGGCAAGTGGCCCTAGTTTTATTTATCTCTAATCAACCTGTGGCATTTTAATCTGATGGCATATAGAAAGCTGCTACTGAAGAACCGACATCACAAAGAAGTTTCCTTCTTCGTGATGTGATGTAATTTTGTGGACATGGAGCATAAACAGGGGTACCTAGTGTAAACACACTACTCCAAATGTCTGGAAAGCAGTCTTACTGTTGGACTGGATTGAGCTGTGCTTGGCTGTAGATATTACAGTGAATCCAGCTGGGGTGGGCAGTACTGAACTGGTCTGTTTTAAGCTTTTTTTTGACTTGTTCCACTGCTGACACAGTGATTTGTTAGGATCCTGTTTTCTGAATTTGACTAGGCTGCAGTTTTCTGGCTATATTGTCATTTATGTTTTGGGTTTACTGCATGATTTGGGCTGCTCTTTGTAGTGCTGTGCTGTGCATCGGGTAATTTCATTAAGCTTTGACAGTACCTGTGGAGTGTAACAAGATTCCTAACTGTCATCTCTGCATTCCCTCCCCTGTGGAGACTCGTATTGCTTTAGCAACCCTGACTTGCCCATATAAAACCCATTAGACATTTACGCTGAGGTATATCCACAGTGAATAGACCTAATTCGTTCATGATACATGTTTATACATGTTCCTGTAAGTGCTGAACTTTCTATCGTCATCATCTTCAGGTCTTTTAACTCTGGGCTTTGGCTTGTACAGTCAAGGACAGTCAGAGACTTGTCCTAAAGGCAGAGTTGTTTTGGCTGTACACTTTAAGTCATTGTTGTGCTAATAGATGAGCCATTGCCCCATTTTAGAGACGGATGCACCCTGGAGCAGCTTCTTCAAAGCGGTTGCTTTGAAGCTATTTGGTTACAGTCCACCATCCTTCAGTTCTTACCCCCTACAGCATGCGGCTTCTACCACCATCCTTCACCGTAGAGATGGTCTTAGCTAGATGATGAGCAGTCTCTGATGCTTGGACTTCTGCTCAAAGAGTTTAATTTTGTATCAGAATATATTTCCAGATGCTCTTAAAGCCCTTAAAATGTCATTTGGCAAACTTGAAGTGGACTGTCATCAGCCTTTTACTCCAAGTGTCTTCTGTCTAGCTGCTCTACAATAAATGGATGATGGAATAGTCCTGAGATGGTCACGCCAAAGTCTGAATACCTCTGTAAATGAGTGTTCTAAAAACATGTTTGCATGTTGACATAAATGATTATTAGGTACAGACCAAGATTTACCATTTTTCAATTTAACAACAACAAAATGGCGCTCAAGAGCTTTGGGCCTGACCTTCTAGACGGAGGACTGGGCGACTAGCGGGTCAAGCAATGATCAAGGGATGGTCAAACTGAAATGTATCCAAAATGAGTGAAAAGGTCAGAATACTTTTCAAACCCCTGTATTTTTAAATTAACAGTTTTATGTGAATATGATACAGGGCATTGCTACATTGCAAATGGATTTACATTTGGGCTTATTATGTTATTTACTGGAATACTATAAATATTATGATCTACATTATCTGCCAGTATGAGTGGTATATATGAGGCTCATATTAAGCACATCCTGTTTAAAGCATTTTCCAGATCTTTCTATCAAAGGCAGCCGGCTCATGATCCTGTTGAGCAGATTAACCCTCATCTGACCCATGAGCTACACAATGATGAGCTGCTGGCCTGATGGTGTAAATATATGTGTTTGATCCTGAACAATTTTAGTAAATACTGCCTAAATTTTACTATATGCACATAGACTTAATTATGTTGCATACTTGCATACTTGAATGTGTTGGACTTTGACTAGTAATTTTATTTATGGCAAAATCTTGTAGAATACTGGTTTTATACAATCAGTACTCTCACATTATGATATTAGTAAGCAAAACACCAGCTAGACATGTATGCATATGCATGAGTACTTGTCTGCGCAATTGTCTATCCTCTTGTGTACTTTATGACTGAGACGTCTTCTCTTGGTATCCTGGTGGGAAGCTGAACAGCTGGGCGTTAAGCAGCTTTCACTGTAACAGAATCTGGACGCCCCAGTCATAGTGCTACCCACCCCCCAGCCTACACTCCTGCCCCAGACCCCCGCCTCCCAGACTGACTTCTGTGTTCCACATAAAGATACGCCAAATGCTCTGTTATTCTCAAAAATCCTGGATATATGCAACCACACGTGGTACATATTGATGTGTGTTAACCATGACACTCAATTATAATTAATCGCACGATGTTGAAATGTGCTAATAATGTGTGTGAAGAAAGGAGCCAGTATTGTACAGAGTTTATTAGAGAATAGACAGAGGGTCTTCATCACTGTCCTACAACTGTGCATGTATTTCTCTCTCAACCCCTCTTTTGCTCTGTCTGTCTCTCTCTTCCTCTCGCTCACACACATACACACACACACACACACACACACACACCTCTGGATAAATGTGGTCACATTTGCCTGTTGGCACTACGCCATCTGTCACACACAGACAGGGATCCAGCCCTCATCCCAACATCCAAATATAGTCAAGTAGATCAGAGGAGCACACGGAGACTGATCCCTACTGTATCAAAACCAACCTGGGTCACACACTCAGTGAAATATGATTGTTTCCGTTTGTTGGCAGAGAAGCAGAAACATCCTTACAAATCTGACTAACAATAGAGAAAGTTGTTGGCTAGTGGCTGAGGGTTGCAGTTTTAAAGTATGTTCTCTTTTCCTCATATGTAACACCTTCATTAACCATACAATATATCTGTATTGTGTTGCTGTTGTCTGTGTGTTTATACTCCAGAGTGTCGTCCGCTGCCTGTGGCACCCAAAACTTAACCAGATAATGGTGGGAACCGGGAATGGACTGGCCAAGGTCTACTATGATCCTGTCAAGAGCCACAGGTATCGTGTGTCTGGTGTCTGGTGTTATTTTATTGCTACTGACAAAAACCCAGAGAGATTAAAACCAACAATAAATTTATCCTACAAATGTTGTAAAGCTCTTGTTATCCATAACTATTAAAACTCCATGTAAGAGCCAGACCGCTGCATTGTATGACAGCTATTTGCAGTCAACCCAGAAAAGGTAGCAAAGCATGGAGATGCAGCCAACATGCTAAAAAGAAAAAAAACTGTTAACAAATGTTTGAAAATTCAGTGTTTTCAGTCCATCATTATACCACAACAGTCACCCACTGTTGCTTACAATGCCAAATATGTCAAAACATTTGAGTCCTGTGGCAAAGATGCGTAAACTAAATTACTATGTGGTTTAAAGAATCAACATGATAAAACCAACACAGGCTTAGGTCTATTTAAATGACGTAAAAAACAAATATCCTTTATGTCTTGTTTTCGATATGATTCCTTCATTTCTCTTTTCCAGAGGGGCTATGCTGTGCGTAGTGAAGAGCAAAAGGAAAGAGAAACAAGCAGAGACACTGACACAAGATTATATCATTACACGTAAGTCCTTCCACGTCTGCACTCATTCTCAGACGCATTCACAATCCACTATATAAATATCTTCTCATAGTTGATCACACAATGAACTTTGAGCCTAATTCCTTTCTCTCATTCAGTTTCACACATTCCCTTTTAATCGGTAAACAATTACGGAAGCAATTACAGTAAAGTGGCTTTCACAAAGCTCTGCAGCAGTTTAGCCCATTTTCAGACACTAACCCATCTGCTCAGTAGTGCTCTTCGCATTATACAGCTATGTGCCTTTTTAATAGGCATCCGTAAAACAATGCCAGCCATCTTCTGACTTCTGTGGAGCATGATTTATGTTCCCTCACCAGCTTTTCTTCTTTTTTGCTACTGTCTCTCACACACAAACATTCGAAAACATGTCGTATGTTAAAGCTTTGTAAGAAATAAGAGTGTTGTTCAGTGGCCATTAGTTGATGAAGTAGGGTGTGTATGAGTGGATCGATAGCCAAAGGGCACTGTGTCACGCAGCACCCATGTGGTCTACATTCATGCCGGATCACGCTACAGACGGCCGCCTCTCCCACATCTGCTGGCGTGATCTCCTGTCTATCCACACCACACGCACCAGCTACTCCGCTACCTGTCATCCTGTCATATCGCCAACACGAGGCTGTCATCTCTTTTGTGCGTGCCTCACACTCCTTTGCCCCCCATACTAAACTCATGAACCTATGGGAATAGAACAGTTACAGACACGTCGTCCCTGATTGGCTGCTTAGACCCAATTCAGTGTCCATTTATTGTTTGGGCTACTGCAGCCTTTTCAGTGGCTCCATGTGATTTCATTACCATGCCAACAGGGTGTGAAGTAGACAGGCATTTGACTGTGTAGTGCGGCGAGTGACGCACTTAATGCCCTGGCACTGGAAAATTAGAGGGGACAGGAAGCCAGTGATGGCCCATTGAGAAAAGCGAGGGAATCTGTTAACAGTAACCTTTTTGCTTAATGTAGCGTGGAGGAGAAGAATTAACACTGAACAGTGACAGGGCTCCTCAATGGAAAATCACTTTATCTAACCCTTTACTAAAGTGTCTTTTTGTAACCCCTGAGGATAAGACCAGAGGACACACTTTACACAACCACAAATGCTCACACACTCTCTCTCTTTCACACACCTTTGAGGGCACTCATGCACACATTCACTCACACACTCCTGGATGTAAGTGCTGGAGGCCTTTATTGTGATAGTGTTCACAGAAGTGTGAAGAGTAGCAGAGTGATTGTCTGAATCTAAACATAGGGGATAATGAATATGTTGGTGTGCACTATGGCAGAAAAAGTACACAAGATGAAAGATGCTGCCAGAGGTCAACAGGTGTGTATTTTCACGTGAACGCAGCGTAACTTCTGCAAAGTGTAACAGTAGTAGGAAAGATTGTGTTTCTGCACTTACCAAATCTCCCAAATCTCAGCTATGCATTTCTTTACATTTCAGAGAAGTTATATATGTGCACCACAAACATTGAACATATCGTCGGAGGTCCTGCATGTTTATCTATGTGACTGTCATGTGATCTTGTAGTTTGAAACTTAATTATTCTTGTTTATCCTGGTGTCTCCAGCTCATGCCTTACCGATGTTCAGAGAGGCCCGACAGAGAAGTACGCGAAAACAGCTGGAGAAAGACAGACTTGACCCTAAGAAATCCCACAAACCAGAGCCTCCTGTGTCTGGGCCAGGTAATTTAATTTCTTTTATGCTTTAACAAAAAAAGAACGGCAACAAGAAAGGCATAATTTTAGATTGTTTAGTGTTTTTACTACAGACCAGATGAAGAAAACACAACTTAAGTGAGTAAGTTAGTAAAAACTAAATTCGTAGCAAAAACTGTTAAAATATGTGGAAAGTAATGAGGTCTGGCAACAGTTCTGCAGTTGTTTATGAAGTGTGTGATTAGTCGTGTTTGTAACTGGAGAAATACACAATTCAGTTTGAGGCAGATGAACAGTTGTCAAAGTGTTTGGAATTATGCAATCCTGCTAAAGTTAAGAGCTATAACAGCACTGCTCCCTCTTGGCCTATCAAAGGTCCATTATAGCCAACTGTTGCCTCATATTTCTCAGCTGCTAGGACATAATGCCTTATGAACCACTGTGAGCTTTCTCTGGAATCCATGTATAATACACACACACATATATATATATTTATTATAATAAACACATAAAAACATGCAACAACTATGCGCGATCATTAATACAGTTTAAGTTGTGTTACAGAAGGCTGCACAACATTTCCTGCTTTATTGCATACAATGTTTTTTTCAGTCACTTCATTACTTTACAATTAACTAATACTTAAATAGTAAAATAATGCACATATTATGAACATGCTCAAATAATTGACACATGGAACAGACAATAAGTAGATGAGAAATATTATACAATAATAAAACATTTGAACAGTTTACAGCAGAAGTACCTAAATAGGCAAATAAAAAAGATAAAAAACATTCTGCATTCAGAAAGGTGAATTTAAAGAATTGATGGAGAACATTTAAGACAAAGACAGTAAAATAAATTGAATATCTGCAAATGTTGGTCCGTGTAAGTTTTCATAGCAAGTCAGTGGTTTTTAAATGTGCTGTCTTTACAACATTTATCATCTGTGTGACATGATTTTGCATAAGCGCCAGGTTATATTTGGTGGTTGGATGAGTGTTTACAATGGAAAGCAGAATATAACTCGTTCAGTTCCCAAGCAGCCTACTGTCCAACTACAGCAGGAAGTCTCTGTCTTTAAGTATGTGAATGCATGTGTGTTTTTGTGTGTATATATCTTATGCTTGATCTTTCAAGACAACTGTGGTAATGTCCTCTCTGGAAAGCAGCACAGTTCCCCCCCAGAAATTCCATTAAATGCAGTCAAGTCTAGCCAGGAAACACAGCAAAGTTTTAAAGATTAAAACGATAGGTTTATAATGTGATAACTTGATAGGACAAAAACTTTAACCTTTGTGTATACTCTCTGTTGTTTAAGGTAGTGTTAGTATTTTCTTATTTTTGTGGACTCTATTTACACACATCACTGTATATTTGTGATTTACTGTTCACATACTCTACTGTTAAAGGAGCAGTTAAACATTCATTCACTGTTTTGCTGAGTGTTAGATTAGAAGATTGATACCACTCATATCTGTGCATTAAGTACGGTGATGTGTCAGGGAGGTGATTGACCAGCACATCTAACAAGATAGATGTAATTAACACAATATATCTTGTTTAATTGGTACACTAATGGGAGCGTACCACTACTGGTTGCCTGACAAACTCGCATTGATGCAAAATTCTGAGAAGTTGCTACTTCATATCCTGTACTGGACCACATTTGGCTTTATTCTTTGAGGGTTATTTCCTCAATTTGATTAAAGTGTGAATCGAAAAATGTTCTGTATAATTTTTACTCAGAATATTATAAACAGAAATAAATTCACATAAAATATTACTGAGGTGCCTGGTTACTCAGCAGAATACATCAACATAAAATCCTGGATTTCAGAATCTGACACATAGTTACAGGAGTTTAACAGGTCTGATATCGTTAGCATTTACACTGCACAGCTTCAAACTGCCAGATCAGTCTGATTGTCAGATTGGGTTTCACACTGAGTTGAGTTTGGTTAATTAATAAAAGTTTTATTTTTATATTATTTTATTATAATCATTATTTAAATTAAAGCAGCTTAGTTTGAAGGGTGGTTGCCCACCAACACTAGGTCCACTAGGTCCAGCAGTTCTTGACCCAATTACTCCTGGCCATATGTCCTCAATTGTCCCAGGACAAGACACTTAAACCCTCATGATGTCCAAACATACTGAGGCCACATGTGTGCTGCTCCCAAGCCTGGTGAAACTTGGAGGATTGTATTAGAAAAGACGTTTGGCATACAAACCTATTCCAATTAAATGTGCAGACAATTTTCCTTTAATATATGGTTTTTAAAACAGTAACATGCATAATGACCTTATGATGTGATACTACTATACAGTTAAATTAACAATACTTTTTGATGGCAGTTAACTTGTCAATGTTAATTTATGTTAACAGTTTTTGTATTTTTGTGTGAGTAGTATATTCTGACATTTTTGAATCTTCACTTATATTTAAGAATAGCTCCGTCATCCAGCATTAAGTGTTTTTTCTGTCTTAATCTGTGTCTAATTCAGTCATTGTTTTTCCTGGCAGGTCGTGGAGGAAGAGTAGCAGCTCATGGTGGCACTCTGTCTTCATTCATTGTGAAGAACATTGCTTTAGACAAAACAGATGACAGCAATCCACGAGAGGCCATCCTACGTCATGCCAAGGAGGCTTCAGAGAACCCTTACTGGGTTGCTCCAGCATACACACAGTAAGAAAAGGCTCATATTTGTTAAACTATCAATCATTAACTGTTTCCGTCTTCCTCAGTCACTCAGTCAGTGTGAGTGTTGGGAGTTGGTTATGGTATTGTGATAGCACTTGGGTTTCTGTCTACTGCTGTGATACACATGTTTAAAGAGCTGTAGGTTTTTGCTGTTGCACACTTCAGATGGCAAAAAGGAGAGTAATGGACAGTCACTGTTAGACAGCTGTGTAAATGTGGAACAAAGCTGTGAGCCAAATCAGCACTGCAAATACACAGTGATGTGCACGACAATACATCAATTAGATCATCTATATGATTGGTTGCAGTACTCAGTCAGTCCCCGTTTTCCAGTTTGTTACACCTAGTAAATCTATAACTTACAAAGCTATTTAGAGTAAATTATTTAATTTCTCAACACTAGTCTTGTCATTTTGATCAGCGGTTTGTTAGTTTGCAGGTTGTATGAAAAACTGTCAAATCATTACTTTTTTGTAAAAAACTTTTAGGACCCAGCCGGAGCCTGTGTTTGCAGAAGACTCAGATGAAGACGAGGAGGCTGAAAAGGAACCAGAATGGAAGAAACGCAAGATCTGAAGCAACAGCATCTTATTTTATATAGTTTAGCTGACAGGGCGGTTTTGTGGTCCCACGATCAACCCCAGAACAGAGTTACTGTCAGAAACTCTTCGCAAGAGCATCAGTTAAAGTTGTACAGTCTCCTTAATCCATCCTGTTATATGTATAAGAATATTTGTATTTATGGGCATGCGTTTGTGTTTAGGGATGCACATAAATGTGCAGTCACTTCCCCTGTGCAAGTATAATATAATTTCATCCAGGTTTACGTTCCTCTCATTACAGTTCATCAATTGCCGGATGAACGTGGTATTTTGTTTGTTTTGATTGTATGGACATTTTTTTCATCCTTTCTATTGTCCTCTCCTCCCTCATCTCCAGAGTTTGCTAATGTGCCGTAAATCAGCTCCAGATTTTGTGGTCTGGTTCTGTTCATCAGCTATGAAGAACAGTTTGCTAGAACATAAAAATAAATTGCAAATAAGCAGAAACGTTTCAGCCCTACTTTATACTTCTTTTAAGGTTTTTTATTGTTTTGAAGTTGTACCGTTTTGTTGGATGTCATATACAAAATGATTTTTTTTTCTACGTAATAAATCCAGGAAAATACATTTTAAAATTGTAGTCAGGATTGGCAGTGTTTTTTACAAGCTAATAAAATGAATTATTCTGCCATTTTTTTGTGATTCTCTATCTCAAGCCAGTTAATGTTTTAAATTAAGTGTTTGAAGAGTCTATTTTCTGCCCAATTATGAAATTGATAAACTTTACTTCATACTTTGATACTGATAATTCAAGTTTTTGTTGAGCATTTAATTCAAATTCTTTCTTTTCAGTTTCAGGTTCAGTTTCATGTCCACATTTGTAGGATTATACTCAGGTGCAGCTACAAACACATGGCCTGTGTTTGTTGAATTGTTAATGCAAAAACATACTGGAAATTCATTTACTGTGTAACATACCTTTAAAAGGGTGGAGACACGTCTTTGTCTTCTCTTTGATTCCCTTGAATAACCTGTACAGTGTCTAAATATTTTAACTGACACAGAAAACAGCAACATACTGCTCTAATGAAACCCATGTCTGTAATGTGAGTGCTTTTGTTTTTAGAGAACTGCATGTCTGTGGCAACAGAAAATCTGAGTCACATGGTTCATGCCACTGGAGAAATTTAGGATTTTGTGGTGCACGTTTTGGAAATAAATGTTTAGTTTCCCCCAGTGCTTCTGCTTATATCTGATGTTACCTTATGTTACGTAAAGACCTTGA
Organism: Helostoma temminkii; assembly: GCA_900302695.1. NCBI lineage: Eukaryota > Metazoa > Chordata > Actinopteri > Anabantiformes > Helostomatidae > Helostoma > Helostoma temminkii. The sequence goes on from OMLM01007801.1 coordinate 158,261, forward strand.
ACCACATCGGTTTAGCTGGTTTCTATTCAGTGACTTGCAATGGGTGAAACTGTAGCTCACACCTGACCTACATTAGAAGCAGACAACTGAATGTCAGTTGAATTTGTGTATGACACAGGAATATCAGTAAAAGAAATACTTAAGGAGTAATTCAATGAGTGATGAGCAACTAAACTGAGCATTTTGATGTTCAGAATTTTGAGAATTGAAAGACAAATTAACTTACGAAGACCTGAGCATTTATTTTAAACTTGAATACCTTAGCTATACATTGTATACCCACCTTGAGCCCCTGCATAATGGGTCACTGTGTGTACCTCTGCCATTCTATCATCAGCATTTACATATCTTCTTCACACAGTGGAAACATTCTTTAGTGCCTTGATTTACAGCTCAGTGATGCTTAACTGCTAGCACTTGTTTACTGTACGACCCTGGGCTGGCGTTCAGGAATGCAGAACAGGAGCGGACACTGCACAGCAGAGGCAATCTCTCAGACCCCACTATTCTCCATTTAACCCAAATTGTCATCCTCAATTTTACATGATGCCTGTGCAAACATCATCCAGACAAATTAGCACCACCTGGCACAGATGGATCGTTGTATATGGCAGAATACCAGGAGACCCACTCATTTAATAGAAACAAGTTTAATTCTGTAAAAAGTTATAAAATGAATATTGTACAAAAATAAAGTTTGCCAAGAGCTTTGGTTCTGTAACACAAAACAAGTGAGACGACATGACGTTTTTTTTCACAGAGGTGTTAACAAAACAAGGAGTGAAAACAAATGCAATCTTTTCTTCCAATAACCATTATGATTCCTTTGCATTTTTACCTTTTTGCTTCTTTATCTCTGAATCAAAACTGGAGGACTAATCACCAAGGAACAGCTGAACAAACAGTCCTGAAGATGAGAGCGTTAGTGGTTGTGGTTTACACACTTTAATGTATGTATTGAGGAGTAGCAGGGTGCTCTGAGGCTTCTGGGAAGTTTAAGTGCACGGTCTCATCTGGAAAGGCTTATGCATGAATCAGTTGTTAAAGGGGAAGATGATCCAACTGATGAAGTATGCTGTGATAAAAGCAAGAGTTTTTCCTCTCTGCATTGTGTTTGGCCTAAATTCAGCTTGATGCAGTGGATTTGTTCTCTGCAGGGAGATTATACAGTAAAGCTGGCTCGCTTGCTACTGGGTGAGCACAGATACCTTGGTCCCTAATCCATGCTAGCATCAAGACCTACCCAAGAGCTCTCTTTGCTCCACTTAAACAATTCCCTCGTAGGGTCTTGATGGGCGCAGCAACATGCTTTTAAAGAGCCTAATTTTTACATGGATGTACATTTCTTGTATAATTTGCGAGTAAACTTTGTTGAGCAAATTGTTATGCATACAAGGCCTCCTAAGCCTACGCATCATCTTCCCCCAATAAGTCCAAAACATACTCTTTTGTTGGAACATTTAGTTTTGAGATATTTACATTAGTTATGCAATGACAGCTGCAACAGTAGCTAGGTCTTCCTTCCTGCCTTCACCAAAGTGCCTTTGCCTATGGTGATATTTGGTTAAGACTCATGTTAGAGGATCACTTTCAAATTCCCATTCAGAGAGTAAGACCTGTCTGTCAGAGCTGAGACAGTAACAGACAGTCTTATGAACTTTAAAGGCTACTGCTGCATGAAGCACTGCAAAGCTCCAGAGTGAGGTTTCAGGTAACGTGCGCTGATGGGCAGGCGTTCTAGCGGTTTCTGTGACTTAAAGGATAAACTCAAAGGCGGCTACAGAACCTCAGACCACTACTCTCATGTTGATTTTAGATACCAAATTAAAGATATGATAGCCCATGTTTGGAGTGACATTTAATGTGTCCTGGGATAATAATCTGAAAATTACCTTGAAAATAAACAGCAGTAAAGACTTATTTGCCTCCTTGTAAACATAGTATAAACTGATAGTTGGATTAAGTCTGTACACAGGTGCTGTGGAGCGAGAGCAACACCCAAAGTCCCCACTGTCTTACCATGGTCACACTAGTGAAAATGAGGTGAGAAAAATAACCTACCCTGCTGTCGCTCTCAATCAAAAATCTGTTATTGGTCCCCTCCACTGTGTTTTTTTCTACCCTAGCTGAACATTATAGCTAAAGATGAATATTGGGCTGGTAAATCGAGGAACCCTGGAATCTAAAAAGCAAATGAGCATTATTAGGATTGTGTGGGTCACTGTTCAGCAGTTCTGGATCACCTTGTAAGATTTTGTATGAGAAAATGCTCCACTTTGGCACCCACCAAGACAAACAAAGCTTTTAAATAAATAAGGAAAATGACAATTTCTTTCATAAAATGGATTGAAATAAATAGCAATAAGTTAATTCCATCTTAATAAATATACTTCTTACACACATGTATATATCTATATATATATTGGATTTTATGTAGATGTGTTGCACCAGAAAGTCTTTGCTGAATCCCAGTGTGGTAGTTATCATCCCTTGGCTCTGAATATAAATGTCAACTTCCAGACACTGCAGTGGAAGTGATTTAGACTGCAGCTAACTGTACTCCTCAAATCTCCTTGTTTGTCTGAAGTTATTGGAGCCAGCTATGGAAAAAGTGATGTTCCTGGGAAAATGAAGTCTTCCAGAAAAAAAAAAAAAAAAAAAAGCCAATGTAGACATTTCTTCACTCTCACCATTTTAGACAGCACAATTAGCAAATCTAGTAGTAAAGTGTAACAGTACTGATTCATGTGCAAATTGGTGCACACCTGATACATTTCTGCATGTGACTGGACTGTCAATGGTCACTGAATCTAGAGGACTGAGTATGTACTGTCAATGTTCAGTGTCTAGTTTCCTTGTATTAACAGTCGTTTCAATACCTTTCAGGTCACAGATGTAGTCTCCATATACTCACCTGTGTCTCGATTAATAACCAATGACAAAAATGAGAGAGGATACACTCCCTCCTTGACCTCATAATTCCAATTGTGTTCTTTGCAGCACCAGCTCGTAAAAGGATCCTTAGTTCACTGATGCCGACCACATCAGCCACGTGACTTCCTCAGACACAGCCACACTTCCGAGCAGAATGCTTTTTGAGCGTGTGATACACCACATTGTCGTCCAAGAAAGATAAGTCATCATCAAAAGCGATTGGTCGACAGCAAGTGCGAGAGGGCGTGTCCTTATCCAGCTTCTTGTTGTGTGTGAGGTTGTTCAGGATCTTGTCATAGTTGGTCTCTGCCTCCACACAGGGGCCGCTGCAGTATCGGAAGATCAGCTCCTCTTTAGTCTGGTATCCCAGCCCCAAGTCCGTCACATTGAGATGCACCTCCTTCAGCAAGCAGCCTCGACTCTGAACAGATATGCCTTCCCTCCCCTTCCCGCCTCGGCTTCCTTTAGCCCCTCGACTTCCTCCTTGCCCCCGACCCCGCCTCCTGTCACCATGTCCTTTTCCCTCACTTCTTGTGGTTCCTGTGTTTGCCGCTCCCCTCTGTCTCTGCTCCCTCCGTGCCCGGGAGCCCCCACTGTGCTCTGACGACCTCCGGAGTCTGCCAATGGTAGCCTCAATAAAATCCATTACATCATCAAACTGTTCTGGATAGGGACCTGCAATGTCATCTGGAAAAGAGAAGACAACATGCATTCACTTACAAAATGGGTTCTAACATAATAATCATGGACATGGACACTGAAATGTCACCTCAACAAAACTTTCCATGGTAATTAATTATTCCCTGTTTTCAAAGAATGTAACTTTAGATAAAAATTACACAAAATATACACTACTGGTCAAAAGTTTGGATAGACTTTCTCTTTTATTGGTTTTTCCTTATTTTTATTATGTTCAACATAAGACTACAGACTACACCACACCATCACTCTTCCTCCTCCATGTTTTACAGTGGGAGGCACACATTCAGGAACCATCCGTTGTCTCTCTATGTCTAATAAAGAAATGGCGATTAGAAGCAAAAATCTCAAATTCTGATTCATCAGACCAAAGGACAGTTTTCCTCAGATCTAATGTAATTTAATGTTAATTCCTTGTGTTTCTTGGCCCAAGCAAATCTCTTCTGCTTGTTGTTCTTCCAAAGTAATGGTTTCTTTGCCGTAATTCGAGCATGAAGGCCTGACTCTTCAGTCTCCTCTGAACAGTGAGTGTTGAAATATGTCTGCCACTTGAACTCTGAGAAGCATCTATGTGTACTCTAATCTGGGGTGCTGGAAATCTATGGTTTCTGAGGTTGGTAATTGTAAAAAACTTGTGCAGCAGAGGTAGCTCTTGGTCTTTCTTTCCTGGGACGGTCCTCGTGAGAGCCAGTGTTGTTATAGAGTTAGATGATCCTGGCAAATGTCCTTGGGGATATATTACAAGTTCTTGAGATTGGTTTCAGATTGACAGAACTTAATTTTTTAAAGTAATGACAGACTTTTGTTCTTTTTTTCTTTACTAAATTGAGTGTTTTTTGCCATAATATGGATTTGTACAGTGACTGCAGTAGCACTAATGGGGCTATTGACTCTGTACCCAACCTTCCTTTGCACAAGACAACTGATTGTCTAAAGCCCATTAAGGGCTTGATTTACTAAGATCCCAAACAGTGAGTAGTGAATTGCTACAGAATTTTGAAAACAGCATGTTTTGTTGGTAAGAGTTTTGTGGGTGATCTAACATTGATAAGGGGTGCAAACATGGATTTGTGTTTTTCATGGAGACATTGGAGAATGACAAGACACAACGAAATCTCAGCATTACAATATATGGTGTGATATCTACAGACTTTTTGGGAAACCAGCAACTGCATTAAATCATGTTTGAAACTTTATATATATATATAACATGATGGGGCTCCTTCTTGTGACTGGCTCCAAATAATACAATATGTAATTTTTCTTATTCAATCCCACTATATTAACACAAGTGGTAAATGTGTCTTCAATACATTTTTTTCATTTCTCCTTTTCCTACTCTCAGCCATCCATGCACAAACAGATTGCACCTGCTTTTCAAACATTTTAAATTCAGATGTAATCAAAGCCACCACAAATCACTTTCAGGCATGATAAATCACATTACGTGTCTATTTGCATTTTTTCCTCCCTGTATTCTGAGCACTCGGACAAAAACATGCCACTTTGCATATTTATGAAAAAACAAAATGAAACAACAAAAATTAGCTTTAAAATGGTGTGAAAAATCACATTGTCCATGACAAATTACATCAAATATGACAGGCAAGTAAAAAATAATTAATAACTATAACTATTAATAAAGGCATAAAGGTAAAGAAATACAGTGATATCAGTATTTACATTTTTTTTGGTAGACTTAAACGAGTAGACCAATTCAACCATCATCTCTGTTCAATACAACACAACAGTGAGCAACTACGTTTATCCCAAACACTGGAAAAAGAGGGAAACACCTAGCCTGGCTATGTCCAACAGAAACAAAATGACACCTAATAACACCTGTAAAGATCAGTAACTAACTCACTGACAGCAAATGACATTTGTAAAACACATGTCTGGGTTATAACTTTCTTTGCGTGCCTGGAAAACTGCACAAAACATCACAGGAGTGGCATTCATCAGCTCTCTGATAGAAAACAAACTACCAATTCAGTTCAGCAAACCATCTAGACTGAGGTACTATTTGTGCAGAAAAGAATGACGTACATTATTATTGATCCAAGCATGCTTATGCCCAGCCAGAATATGCACAGTAAAATGTCCATGAATATGTGCAGACAATGTCCATAAATACTCAGAAATGTGCAGATCAGAACTGGTGCATGCTGATTTATAGATTAGTGTCTGGCAGAGGAATGCAAAGTAGAGTCCAGAGTTGTTCATATGGACATGCAGGTGCCATGCTTTAACTCCCTCTGAGATGGCTTTTGGTTGATGAGTTGGAGGCTGAAGGTCAGAGGGTGTTGTCAATTTCATTTTGAGATTTGTTGTAGTCAGAAAGGCAAGAAATATGTAGTGGATCTGTATTGATAATGTGGCCACACAATGCTGCCTTCATCAGCTTTCTATCTCATAAATGAATAAATTAATTTTCAACAATTTCACACAACAATCGCTTGTATTGTTACAGCAGGTAAAGCGCAGTTCCTTCACAGAGATACAGCATGTTAACCTTTGATGGATATCATTTTCGAATGCAGAGACTTCAAAGGCCTAATAAAAGGAAATCATATGTTTTGAGTCATTTAGACAGAGCAGATTGTAGTCTGCTTGAAACACAAAACATGCACCAGCACAGCTCTCCACCATCTGCTGCAAGGAGTGAGGACGACTGACTGAAAGTCTTGGATCCTCCTTGGTTACATGTTGATTCTATTATGGAGAAACGTCTCTTCTACTCCCGAGATCTGCAGGTGTGGCAACTATGAACTATGTATCACGAACACATATTGTTCTAAAATTAATCAATTAGTACAACTCCAACTACATTACAGGTGAATGTGGATCTATGCGTGTGTGAATATATAGAAGTGTATTGTCATGCATATCAGTAATTTAGGGCATCAGGGATAATGTCTTGCAGGTGGTGTTGTGGTTAACACAGCCTCTCTATTGCAGTGTCACCTGTCTCTCCTTTCTTACCTGTTCCTCTGGCAGAGCACAGTCCATCTGATCAGCCTGTACTCCACAGCTGATTGGGCCTCTGCTCCCATATCATGTGAGCTAAAGTGTTTAGACACACCTGCCCTATGATTTAGACACCTCTTACTGTATGACAGCTGACTGGCAGGGTAAGTACAGTACACACCTGCAGATTTTAATCTTAAATTGCAATTGTTTGCTGACTTTATATTTAAAGCAAAAGATGCACCCCACTTGTAGCTACAGTATTGTTTACACTGTTAGTTAATGGTCTTAGGTTACATAGCAGTGTATGTCTGTAAAGTCACTATGGTCCAAACAGAATATAAGGTGGCAGAACAAACATTCACCAAATCCTCCATTCCCTATCTTGGCCACATTCACATCTATGTGAAGATGATACAGTGTCACGTTGGTTCAAACAAAATAAATTCTTGCCCACTGTCCCTGTTAAAATGAACATAAACACAGAACTCTGCCTTCATACTTTAAACTTTCCGGTGTTGTCCTGCTGCTGCCCTGAAAATTCCAGTGACCTGGTTTACACTGCTGTCTCCAAAACATGCTGTAATTTCTGACTTTTGACAGTTGGGTGAAGGTTATGGGTCTCTAAGTCACAAGGAGGCAGAGGTGAACATAAATTGAGAAAGAAAGAGCAATGGTGAGAGCAGCTTCTGTTTGGAATAGGAGCTGTTTAAACTCTTAGTCATTGCTGCAGAATTGTTTTGACATTAGTATGATGTAACCCACAACAGCAATAAAGCACAAATCGAGATCTTTCATCTGATAGGCTGTCTGTCTGTGAGCCTTATCAATGTAGGACTGCTAGTGGTTCAAACCACTGGCTCTCACTTTACTGTGCGGTTTCTGTGCTTTTCACTAGCAAACAAACCGTGTAACGTTCATGTCTTGTTTGCCGTGGTATAAAATTCAACCTATACTCTATATAACTTTATGTTTGAGTGGTTAGTTCAAACATAATGTTGTTTGAACATCCAGCACAGATCTATAATGTGACTCTGATGTCAGCCAATTATCGGCCATTCAAAGGACTCTCACAGTGGCTGCACATGACAAAAGCTTGTGTCAAAACATGAATGTGTGCCTTACATTGATCCTCCATCGAGATCTCCTGTACGTTGTGGTTTTCACGCTGGAACGTTGACTCTTTGTCCTCCACGGATAGGGATGCAGAATCACTGAAGCTGTACGGGAAATAAGTCCTTTTGGCTGGCTGAGTGTTTTGGTGAAGAGGCCGTGTAGCAACAGAGCTCAGGAGCAACAAACACATGGCCAAAACATCCCATAACTTCATCTTAGACTAGTTCCTATGAAGAAAGCTGCATAAAATAACAGAGGGTATTTTATGTGAAACAGGAACACAAAGCAAACTCATTAGAAACGCATAAAATAGTAATCAATATTATGAAAGCACTCAGGATGTAGCCAAATTCTTTATTTATAATGAAGTCAGCAATATGTGCAGTTGCCAAGCTACCCTGACTCAGTCTGTATTAATAACTTTTTGTCAAGTCAAGAGGCTTTGATCCTCACTTGTTCTCTGTTATAGTGGGATTTGCTGTGAATATAAATATCCTACCTACCACAAAATTCTGAATAAAACAATTATGTTAATAATAAAAAAACACCCTGAAGTGCACTTGATAATATCAGCAACTTGTTTACAACATATAAAAATACTGAAAAAATAACGCTCAAGACTGTGCGTAAAACTGCTTCATTGGCTTAAAATATAGAAACATTTCTGATTTACAAGCAGCCTGCGACTTATTTATTCTCTGCTGATGATCGGACCCTTTAGCATTATAAGATGATATATTAATGTTGTGGTTTCAGGGCAGCCCTTGCTACTTGTAATGAGGCACGGAGGGTGCGCCTCGCATAAAAATGCGTTGTCTAGAGCACACACCAAAGCGTTTTGGCAACGGTAGCCTAAATAATGGTGATAGTTGGCCAGATGGCGATTCCCAAAGCTTACGTGACTCTGTCTAATGGCACGTTGAGTGTGCAGTAAACCTAAACAGCTATGCATGGATAAATACTGGGCTTGAACGTGCTCCCAACAACAACTGCCTTTTTCTCAAACACGAGTTGCCTTTTTAATATTGACTTTCTTTTTCAGCGGAAATAACTAAGTCAAGCTCCTGTGACCTTTTGGCACAGGTAATTTTAGGCCATGAGAATTGTTTATTTTATAACGAAATGAAAATTACACGTCCTCGCTTACCTTAAATATGGCCCATGAAGACCTGAAACTCGCTTGGCTGGTAGCGTTCAAATCCAAACAGAAAACACGACTCATTTAGTGTCCCGAGTTGAATCAGATGCACGAGTCGTTTAACAATCACAATCCGAACGAGTTACGACTTAAAATTCAGTTTGTGTCCAAACAGAAAAAACGTGAAATACACCAGCAGGTGTGTTTTTCATACTCCGATCCAGCGCACCAACCAAACCACGCGTCTGTGCACACTTCGGAGTCCAAAGGTGTTGAAGAGAGACCAAATGCCACTGCGCCTTACGGGGTACAGTTGCAGCCGCTGATTAACTGGATGCTACGTTTCCACGTTGGAAATCCGAGAGAGATCCACCATCTCCAACTGAAAGGAGTCCAATGAAGACATCAGCGTCTCCAGACCATAAGCGGGTCACAAAAGATGCACAATATCTATTTCCCAGAGTGCACGATGCTCTTGCCTGCCCCTTAATAACAATAGTTAGAGCGCCGTTATATCCACAACTGCGTAAAAAATCATAGTCGCCAATATGCTGCAATATATTGACGCGGTAACCAACACAGATGTGAGCATTTATTCTCCATTTTCTATAATTCAGACAGTGTCTATGTGGCGTGAAAGGTTCCCACACGTATTGTCCTCATACTGGACTGAAGCAGGACAGATGTCTGCTCCTAACACCGGACCGGGCGCAGAAGGCTGTTTGGAGAGATTTATAGTTAAGTGCGCTCTGACGTTTGGGGGCAGTTGGAGTCCGCCCCTCTTTTATAGATCTCTGCAAGAGCAAACAGTGAGTAACAGAGCTCCACAAATCTCTCCAAACCACCCCTGGAGCCCGGTTTGGAGGACCGCAGTTTTCAGATGTCTTGGGGATTATGTCACACATCCTGATGTCCCCGGATTAGATTTCAGTATGCGGAATGCGATTTGGAGACGTTCTGTTGCGATGCATGTTTCTAACCTGATCTCCGCACTCTGTGCGCTGCGGTGTCAAATTCCGTTTGATGGCTACACACATCTCAAATTTAAGAGTCCCACTTCACTTGCTATTTACTAGAACATATTTGTAAATAGGCGAGACGACAATTTGGGTCAATGTGGACACTTGTTATATTAACCTGCGAGTAGGCATTTGCACTTTCTTCCACTTCAAAATAATTATATTACATATAACTGTGATTCAAATATACCTCGGAGCATCTGTTCATTCAGTAAGCATTTTCTTGTCAAGGTGAGCCCAGGGCAACACCGCACACACCACAAAAGGAGGACTCTGAGCGGCTAAGATAAGGCACCCGAGAAAGCCTGTCCATCACCCTTCCTGATTTACAAGCTACACTCGCCTTTCATCTTCTGCAGAACTGAATTCCACAAGTCATCCCGTGCTTTAAGAATTAAAGTAATTTTGTGTTCATTGCCAGAACAGAGCGACAACTAAACACTTGCTTTTCCAAGACGCATTCTGGTTTTAATCGAACGAGTTAAATGCTGCTGAAGATGGCAGCCCAAGAAAAGAACTGAAATCCCTGCACTGACACTTTAAATCCACACTGAAATGTTGCTGTTATTCAGTGGGATTAGGGCTCATATTTGTTTGTTCATGGGCTGAAACTTCTTGTCAATACATGTTTTATTTTGAGCATTTTTGCACGCCCTGCCCATTCTCAAAGTATCTGCACACTCAGCCAAGTACTCATTGTAAAGATTCCTTTCCGTCATGTACTCACGTGGTTTTGATTGGCAGCTACTGATGCTTCATTTGTTTACCCTGACTTATATGTCCTTTCACAGAGCTTAATTATTTTTACTCAATGACACAGCTCCTCTGGCGTTCTGAATAAGCTGTAATGATGTTTGCTGGTGTGTTTTACACTATAGTCAAATGCCTTGCCATAGAAGCACTGTAATACACTGTATATGACAGATTTTGTCTTATATAGCCTTTTCAGAGGCAAAATGGTAATTATCTGGTAATTAATTGACGATTTCATCTGACATATTTAAGTTTTCCACGCTGACTGAAGCCACCGTTTTACTTCGGATGCTGAGATATGACCTACTGTAAATGAGCTGCTCTGTCAAAACTGAAACTGATCCCAGTCCCTGCGATTTAGGTTTTGCAGTGATCCTCTACATCAGCAGTCATAATTCTCCCTGCCTCTTAATAACCGAAGCTTCTAAAAAAACAAAGACAGAAAATGGCACTATGTTTGACAAAGATATTTTACTTATGAGCTGAACTAAAACAAGCCAAATTATTAGTCCCTTGACAACGAATAATCACTAGTGTAATTTTCTGAATCACAACTGACAACAGGTTCCTTTGGTATTAGGTTGGTGCATGTTTCTTGAGCGATTTAGTTCCTTCTTCAATGACTGGACTGAGATGTGGGCTCTGAGAGGGCAGCTCTATTATCTTAAGCTTTGAAACACTTATTTGTGCTTCATGAGATTGTCTTGCGGGAAGATACAGTAGCAACCTAAAGCTAGACTGGCAGCAGATTTCTTAACATTATCTTTCAAAATGTAACATAGTCTTCCTTTATGATTTCATGCACCTGAACAAGGCTCCCTATGCCTGAAGCAGGAAGACAGCCCCGCAGCATTATGCTCCCACCACCATGTTTAACTGTGGGAATGGCTGAAGGCCTCTCTTTGTTTACCAAACAAAAGCAATATACTTGTGTCCAAACAGCTCAAGTTCATAGAGACCAAAGGACAGACTTTCAAAACGCATCCACGTGTTTTAAATGTTTATGGGAAACTTTAGTCTGGCATCTGTGTATTTTCCTCTCCAAAGTTTTTGAAACTTTACACCTTTGACTACACCCAAGTTTGTTTCTCACAGAATTTGTCTACTTGTGTTTTGCAGTGACGCAGCAAACAGCTGCTGTGAAATGCTTGGAAATGACAGTACAGCGTTCTTCCTTAAGATGAGCATCTAGTACCAGAGTTTCAGACTGGCATCATGAAATACTTTTACTGCTGATTGGTTGCTCAGGTGTGGTTTGAAAGAAAAAACGGCTATTGATTTTGTGTTTGTCATTTTTGTTTTTTCTTGTTTCAATTGAGTGCATAAAATATCTTAATTAAACTTAGTGGGGATACTTTCTTTAATCTTTATGAAGCAATTAAACTTCACTTTTGTTTATGATCATTTCCATGGAAAGGATTTGTTTGATAAATAAAGGGGGCTTTTACACTCATAGGCCTTTTCCACATTTGAAATAAGAAATTAATATGAAAAAAACAAAACAATCCTCTTCAGTTCCACAGAAATATTAAACTTCTCTAAAAACAGCAGTGCATGCTGGGACAGTGGCTCAAATTACTCATACAGGAAAATGCAGGTAAGGAGAGTAAATGAAAGGAAACATGGCTTATAAAAACAAGCTCAAAAGCATAAATATAATGTGAATGGGCATGCAGTGGAATATAAAAGTCATCGGAAGGAAGAGCTGGTGTTGTCAGGACTCAGTATGGCTCTTGAAGGTTATGTAAAGTTTGTCGGGAGCATTTTTGAACTGGAACTGAGATGTGACATGTGGACCTCCTGCATTCAACTACAGCTGTTATCAAAAAATAAGAAACTTAGCAGTGATAACATAATTTCTTATTTCTTATTCCTTATTTTTCTTATATACATTATATACATTTCTTATTTATGCTTTGTCTATTTAAACCAACATAAACATAATAGTCACTGTATGTTTAGCAAATATATTTGAATATGTGAATTCTTATAACAATCATACACCAACTCAACACCTATTTATTCAGATGGTATGATTGGATATGATAGGATGACATAAACACAATTTACAGGGTAACTATATCTGCAACATGTTTCATTTCAAAAGTAACCTTTCCAACACTGGTTGCAATTAATATCCCAATGACATTTGGCCATATATTTGTTTATCTAACATGTTGCAGAAGGCATGATATCAATCATTGGAGATTAGATATCAGCTACAGCCAGTTACACTAATACATAAATCCAGAGACTTTCCTCATTCCTAATTTGATTAATGGCTCCAGCAGATTTCACATTGAGATATGTTTGCAACATCTAGTAGAGTAGGACACAGTCTGCTCAAGGATATGTCAAACAGGAGCTGCATTGTTTATTGATATTTGCAGTTGTGTCACCAAAGCATTCCTCTATGACCCTCCTCTGTCTCATACAGACTGAGTTGTCAAGATAATGGTAACTGAAAATAGACCCATCTGAGAGAGTTCCTTTATGTCACAGCACTGCATAGTCTCAGGGTGATATGAGTCCCCTGAGATGAATACATGAGCGTCTATAATAAATATTAATTTGTCTGGAGCAGAAACATGAGTAAGCTGAACGAATCACCACCACATGGGGTGTGAGGAAGAGACTCGTCACTCACTCAGAGGAAAACGTCTTTCATTATTTGTGCCACTGATGGGACAAGCACTTCAATTTTTGATGACAAGCCTCCACAGAGTGCTGACACACCCCTAGATGGATATCAGTGACTCCCTACAGAGTTTATATGAACA
>OMLM01007801.1:171712-204810 GCA_900302695.1 Helostoma temminkii
AAAAATAATGTCAAACAAATGTCCAATAATAATAATAATAATAATAATAATAATAATAATAATAATATAATTTCCCTTTCTCTAGAAGTCTTTGGGTGTCCTGGTTCATTTTGTGCATTATACTTATATACATTATATATATATTATACGTATATACCTATGATATATACTGATATGCGACACAACTGGCAACCTGTTCATGGTTATTTTAATGTGTTTTCTGCCTCTTGATTCAATAATTCACTGTTGTGTGTAAAAAGTAGGCATGTTCAACACAGTTTGTTCCAACTTAACAATGTTCTCTTTGATGAATCACATAGGACACAAAACAGATGCAATAAATCTAACTCAATGAACAAATCAACCAAAGACAAACAAGTGAAAATTTCATTTAAACCATTACTGTGGTTTTAATAATTAGAATTTTGAGATTTTTCTCTGACCCACAAGTGCAACTGATTTGATTATTCGATTCTAATGTATTTAACAGAGGGGGAATATAAATTATGAATAAAGTAAACATACTCATATATACTTTTTCTATACAAAATTGAGGCACTTGCATTTCAATTTTATAGATTAAAATCCATTTTATAGCCATATGCAATCCACCCCCGCACCCCGACTTTGGCAATGCAAATGCAGCTGGAACGGTAAGATTGGAACTAATGTAAAAAATACATACAGGGGACAGAAAGGACGGAGATCGAGGTGAATGAAGCTTGCGTTTAAGCCAAACTCAAAGGCACATATTGCATTTGTTATTAGGATATCTGTTTGTGGCACAAATGACGTTTTTGTTTGATAGGACTGGATTTTGTTTTAAAAGAAGTGACAACAAATTTTACAGAGCTTTTTTATTTAAATTGATCTTAGTGGATGTGTTTAGCAAATAAATATACTGATGACAGCAGTTTGCCAGCATGAATAATAATACTAAGCATAATAATAATTATTATTATTATCTGCATGCATCTGCATGTGGCTCCTACAGGACACTGTGCAGTAGATCTCAGCTTTTTAACAAACAAAGGTGGAAAAAATAAAGATTCTCCTTTACAAAGTAACAAATTTCAGTGAACAAGCTCTGAAATAATAAACTGCACTTATAACACCAATAATGAACAAATGTTGTTTTGGTATTGTCTTGACTTCATTTTCCTTTTTGAGGCACATTCTAATATTTATTTATATCGAGAAAATCAATCAATCAAAAATCACACCACCTCTACGCACTATAGTTGTAGTTATTCCAGGGCTCTCAGATTGCTTAATCAAGGTTTTTCTTCTACTGCATCCACCCTATGCACAGTGGCTTAAACACTATATTACAGTGTTCTGGGCTTTAATGCTGATCAGGTCAGTGACCTCTCATTCTGTATTTTGCTTGTAACTGTGTGCAGGACTGTTGGTTGTCTGTCACAGTGAGCTCAGCTGTCAGCAGGCAAAGAGGCCTGGATCAGCCTTGGCACAGACAACGACAGAGCAGGTAGTCAAGGCAGATTCACATAGCTTTCAGCTGATCCATTAGGACATGCAACAATTCAGATCTGGATTGCTGCCAAATGCCCAGCCATTGTGGTAGTCACTGCAGTATTTCCATTTGTTTCACTCATTGCACAAACATTTTATGAGTATTTGTTGGCATCGTTCACACATAGATTGTTTGCATGTAAAAATATGTGTGTCTGTGTGCACGGGTGTGTGTAAGTGAGATCACTTGGTACTATCAAAGTGCAGCAGGACTATGACACCGTTATAAATAGAAGGGAGGAAGTAAGCAAGGTTAAATCTCTCGGACACAGATACTAAACGTGTAGGGAGAGCCATTTAAAACCTGCATGTCAGGTCAAACTTATTTCACTAAATATTGTATATTTATTATGTTAATTTTGCAGTGTACTCCTGCTATACAGTGCAAAAGGTGGACTGATTGACTGAATAATTATAAAGTGCTCATCATGTTAAAGTGTCTTTCTGTTTCTCTTATAGTCAGTGCTACAACTTTTCATAGTGTGCTACTGTTGCATGTTGAATGAAAAGCTTATTATTGGTCAAGGGTGAATTATCACCACAAAAGCAAATGGGAATCCAATAAGACTCAGGGAATTCATAGCACCAAGATGAAAATGATGAACTCAAGGTCCTTTGACTGCAGCAGAGAGGGTTGAGGTGTAAGCACTTACAGTGCAGCTCCCTACATTTTTGCAATATTCAGAAATATTGATGTAGCGTTTAGGGAATACTTTTTCTTGAGTGTGAAGGACGGGACAGGTGGGATACATAGATAAATTGTCTGAAATGCGCTTGGGACTTCTGGGCAACTACCCGAACCTTGAAATCTTCTGGGAGCATCTGTGTTCAGGTGGATGAAAAAGGAATTTCAGAGGAAATGTATGTGTGCATTGTTTTTTTTGTGGTGGGCCATATGTCCACACAGGTCTATGCCTATAGATACAGCACATGTCTATGGTTAGACTGATAGAGCTGCTTGACACTTAATTCAGCCCTACATCATCCTGCACAGCCTGCATTCGACAGCATGTAATCCTGACTGCTGGTATCTACCTGGCATGACTTTGACCCCTGACTTTCAGCAGCTGTCAGAGGCACCCCTCATCAAAGATGGGTCATGTGGGATACCAGCACTCCTCATTAGGTGGCACAGCATCAGACCCTGTAGTGGCTTTACAGTTTTTAGCATTCAAAGAGTGTCCGCCAGCGCCTCCCCCTACTGTGTTACTAGATAAACAGAGCTGGATAAACGCTGATCATAACCACTGGGCAAAGACGAGAAGCTCCCCAGGGAAGGAGGATGATGTTGTTGCTTGTTGTCCATTTGTTTTATGCATCTGTATCAGTTTACAAATTGGAACAGAGATATACTGATTACAACCACCAGCCTTCAAGTCTGCTTGCTGGATGGCTCTGCTAACAGAGTGGTGCATGAAGCCAGGTCTTGACTTTCACAAAGCTTCGCTGTCTCCAATGTAACAAGGTCACACTAATTGGAGAAGGTGGCGAGGATGACTTTAGGAAAGAGCACAGAGTTATAGAGTGATAGCAGAGAGGCTCAGATCCTGTTTCTGCTCTGCTTCCCTGTTTTAATCCAGCCTGGTATGTGTTGAGATCAGAGCAGGTCTTTTTCACTGCAGCCATCCGGTGGTTGTGCAGCGGGACGTGCTAAGCCCATATTTCCTGTACTACTGTACATTCATTGCAGAAAGCCCTAGATGACAGTCTGGTGCAGGCTTGTCCTGGGAACCTAGTTCACTGAAGAAACTTAAAATGAAGTAACCTGACAGAAACAGTCCCAAATCCCATTTCAGATCTTAAGTCCTAAGGAACATGGCACTAGGCAGCTATGTGTTCCACTTGATGTATTTATGTCCAACTGCTTACATAAATACACTGTGACACACACGTTCACACTCATACACATGGACCTGTGTGCATTCTAACAGAGGCATACAGAGACATACAGACACACACACATATCATGGTCCCTGTTAGTAAAACCCAGAAGATATGTGTCTTTTAGAAAGCTGGACAGTTGACCACAGCAGCATAACCTTGAATTCTAATTATGACATGAATCTTATTGGCTGACACACCACACACCTAAGAAATAACATTGATTTGTTTACTTATCTTCTTTTGTTGTAAAACAGTTTTGCACATTAATATAATGTAATTCTGTAGTTGTCTGATTTAACAAGAACTTATTGTAATATCTAAATTCAGCTCTTTGGTTTATGGTACTTCCAATGATCATTAAGAAGGGAAATAAAACTGGCATTCAAAAACTGAACTTCATTGTGAAACCAACATGTTTACATTTAAAGTACATTTACATATGATTTGCTCAAGGAACTATGGGAAATACAATCAATCTCAAACATATATATTTTAGCAAATGATAATTTCAAACCTAATAGTTTTCTTTTTTTTATTTGTCTTTTTGTCTCTGAACTCAACCAAATATATTGTTACAAGAGGCCATTTTAATGTTATTTAAACTGCACATACCTGGATGCTTCTTACCTCCCATAATGAGGTTAAATATTCTCGTTATGGGATATAACACTGTACGCAACAACAGCCCAACAGTCATTTATGAATTCTATACGAGTTATTGTAAGACTCTTATCTTCCTAAACCAGTCTGACCTGTACATGGTCAGGTACTGTCATAAATGTACACTCTTTACGTTACAATAGACTAGCATAGTCAGTCCCACACTGTCCCATAAAGCTTACACATTCAAAGTCATAAACTCCAGTACTGAAGCTGAATACACCCAAATGCACACCTCTTTGGGTAGAACATGTTTCTCACACTGCGAGGGTTAGAAGTTCAAGTTTTAACTGGGGCCACCCATGTTAAAATGTATAAATTCCTGGTGCTGCCAGGCAGTCTAAATGCATTAAGGACAGATGTGGACAGAGGGGAGGTGAACCTTTCCAGCCCTGAGAGATATGACTGATGATAATGCAAAACAGGATGTGATGTTTCCCTGTCTTTCATATTTTATTACTATTATAATAACACTCCCACTTCCAGACTCAGTCATACCACTTGACAAACTCAGGTCTGTCGCCTTACGATGAAAAGAAAAGTGAGTCAAATGTGGCGGCAACCTTGAACTTTGTATCATGGATAGCACGTAACAAGTGGCTTATAATAACAAACATAATCAAGCTTACAGAGAGACAATTGGATGTAATACCTGGATAATCTAATCAGTTCACTTGGGGGTAGAGGTTATGGGAAAAGTAGATTTGCAGTGTTAATTTATTTCCAAGGTCAAATAGATTAATGATAACTACTGGTTGTGGATCCTTGGATCATGGATTAAATCAGCTCGAGTAATGTCAAACATGAACTAATTAAACAAGATGTTACAGCCTTGGTAAACATGCTGTTCGACTTCAAATTAAACAAACATTATACCTAGATTGAGAACAACTGAACTGCTTTTAAATAACTTCAAATTAATTAGGATCAATTTTAGCCACAGTAGTGGAAATTGTGTGTCTGACCTTTCTGAATTATGGACATCAGTGTGCAGTGTGAACCGTTGATTAAGTAAAATGATGCTGCTATATTTATGTATGTTATCTTCATTATCAAACAAATTAGGTCAGGTTTATTCAGGTGTTTCACTCCAAGGTCAGTAATGACTTATATCAAACAGGGAAGTCAGCTATTTAGATTCAAGTGAAAACTGAAACCTCTTTTCATTAGTTGGTTTGACACTTCCTGATAGCTTTAGTATGTGGAGACTTACACTTTTGTATAGTCTCAAAGGGAAAATGTTTTCTTTAAAAAAGTTTATAAAACACATCTCACTGTCAGCAATATAAAGGAAGCATTAGAGTCATCACATCTAAAGAATGGGCAGTGATGAGAGCTCAGTACTCCCAAGAGCTTTGTGAGACACAAGACAACATGAACTTAAACATGATTGTAACAAGATAACATGGTCTCATTTCACACATCACTCCCATTCCAAGACACTTTATCAGTTTAAGCCAGAGTCAGAAACACTACAGCTGTCTTCTTGACCTGTGACAGACAAGCTCACTGCAGGTTAGGATGCTGAGTCGGTTCATGTTACTAACAATTGGCATGTGTGGGTTAGTGAGTAGAATCACCAGCACCGCTGACACACTGAAACAGCTGAGAACACTGTGGATGAACAGTCAATGGATGCTACAGATAAATACTAGATATATGGCTGTAAGAATAGCCAGCAATACAGTTACATATACTTACTACTCAAAGTAGATGCTATGATATAGACAACTGTAACTAGTTTTTTTTGTGGTGTACTACAGGGTCAGATAAAGGGTCAATTATCCAACTCTTGGTAAGATCAACACACTCATGCAATCCTTTAGAACGTTTTCTCTCTTTATATAATAGTGTTTTTAAAAGGGAGACAAGGGCACAGAGTGCAGCGCTTTGGAAAAAGGTGACTATCATATTTCCAATACATTTCTTCTGAGAACAGAAGAACTTTGGTACCTGTCGCAAGCGTAAAGCAGAGAGGTGTCAAAAGTGAAATGCGATCGGCATATCTGACAAAGGGGAAACTGCTGTAAGGGATCAGTTCATAGAGAGAAAGACCCGGGTCCCCACAGCAGATGGGAGCTTTATCGTTATGACCGGAGGGTGAGAGAGCCACAGAAGAGAGAGACGTGAGACCACAAAAAAGGTTGGAGATATGGTTGGACTGTGACACATGTCCCACTATGGAGGGGGTTTTTACTCACCTGGCTTTTGGTGTGTCATCATGTTACCAGTCCTGTCATGAGCCTCCACCCTGTCCGCCTGCGCTGCATTGTTCAGTGCTGCATGTGGACAAGGGAATAAAAGGGGATAGATAATGAAAAAGAGACTAGGCTAGGCAGTGGGAGTGAGCCACGTTTTGGTCTTTTGTTGGTGCTGTATCTTTTTTACACACTACTAAAGTGTGGGATAAAAGTGATCAAAGAGGTGTATACGATTGTGCTGGTGTGTGTTGAGGATCCTTAGTTGGTAAGGCAATGAGAGTGAATAGACTGGGGAGTCTGAGGTGCCATGTAGGAGGAACAAATGATGCTGCAGATGAAGAAGTGTATCAACAGAGCTATCATACTTCATCGTGTCGATCTTGAAAAGACACACCTGAGGACCGTTCACTGAATACCACACCTGGGCCATGTTTTTATATCATACACTGCCTGTCACCATCTGTCTCATTCAAAGTAGCTACACAATAAATCTCCTACTTCTATGTAGGCCATCAAGAAATTTTGTAGCCTTAATGGCAACTTTTGTTATGCTTTCACACAATGCAAGAGAAAGAGAGAGAGAGAGTGTGTGTGATGATCTGATGGGAAGAGAGTGCCTTAGTCATAACACACCCCAGATGTGCTTAAGCCCAAAATAAGCAAAAGCTAAAGCCAGTTTTACTGTGTTGAGTCCTATTTACAGTGATGTAAGGACAAGCCTTCACTTGCACTGTGAGGAACACTGTTCATCCTCAAAATCCAACAGATCAAAAGATGGAGATGAAACACAAGACAGCTGACCAGCTACACTGTACAAAAATCAGGACAAGTGGAAACCATAATGCACATAATTTACACAGAGCTACATATGCTTCAACTTTGAATGTGACTATGTTTTTACTGAGGTATTTATAATATAAACAAACTCTGTAACAAGCAAGGATATAAAAGTATCATTAAGAAACATGAGCCACTTGGAGCTAAGAAAAAAGTAACACTGTCCCAGCGACCTCCACGTCAAATACCTTTGTAATGGAGCTGTTTTTCTAAAAAGGATCGTGCGTGCACACATACTAACACATGTATTTGTATGTGAGTACACACGTTAAAGTAGGTCTTGAGGTTCTTTACAGGCAGGGAACTGTGCACCACTCTGCTGGAGGTGCTGCAAGATCAGAAACAGTCCAGCCCTAGGTGGTAAAGCTAAGCTTTCACAGGTGAGAGGTCACAGACACTGGAGTGGTCACACGCGTGTCAGAACACTATTTACAACTAAGGAGGCCCACCTCAGACCACCTACTCCTACAACAATCTGCTGTGTGTTAGGATCCACTAGGTGGTACTAAACCTCCACAAACTGCATCTGTATCGTCACACGCAGACATGAATTGCTCTTATCATCAGTCAAGTGATAGCATATCTGTCATATGTCTGAACTCTGATCCTCTACTCCATAATCAGAAAACCATGAAGAGATGAGGACTGCACAGATGGGCAAAGTGTGGCTGGATACAACTTTAAATGCATAAATGGCCATGCATGTGTCCTTAATTTGAAATTGGTGTATAACCTTTGGGCTCTTGTTCAAGGTCACAGGAGGAGTTCAGTGCGTCTAATAGTATTGGAATGCATACTAGATGTCCTGAGCAATGAGGCACACTTACTAAATGTATTAGCGAAAATTTTAAAATAGAACAGATCTTTATATGCAGTTTGAGAACATCGTCTCTCATTGCAAGGCCAAGAATATCTTCCGATCCCCAATCTGTAGCCAGTGATCATACACAAATAAAATTGTCCAAGTCCTCTAATTCCATGTTTGGTGAAGTAGGTGTGGGCTATAGCTACATGCAGAGCAGGTGACACAACAAATATAAAAAGACCTTCATTTCTCACCTAAACTATACAGTAAACACATCTGGTCTACACGACTAAAATCTTAGTGATTAATTAAAAATCCTGTCAATTTAATTATTTTTACATTCTTTTTCAAAAATAATCAAGGTAATTAATCTGAATATTTATGTTTGAGGACAGACAACATCAAGTTTCTTTCTCTTTTTCTTTTTTTCATTCATCTGGGATTATTGCAATATTTGATCACAGGCCTCTACTGCAAAGCTACTTGAGAATGGGATTTCTTTTCATTCTGTATTTTGATTAACATTAGCAACATTGGCATCTATTAATGTCAGTTCCTCCACATCTTTTGCAGTCATGCAGCCACATATCAACACATTCCCATATCCACGTTTCATGGTGAGGAATATAACAAAACATGATAAACTGATCCAAAACAAATCTATTTTGGTTTCAGCCAACTACAAAATGTCCTGCCAGTAAGCATAAGGCTTCTTTTCATGTTCTTTGGACTGATTTATTCTCACATTTTGAGCTGTTTTGTTTTGAGGTTGGACTCATGACTTCATGCAACATACCCACTCTCTGATCAGCCATTTAAACACCAGTTTCCAAAGGTTATCCTTGTGATGAGTCAGAAAAAGGCTAGCCATTGTGTTTTTCAGTGTAGTGATACGTAAATAGTGAATTGTACGCAACATCATTTTTCAGCAACTCATTTATTTATGGGTAATAAGAATCTTCTTACATTACAGTTTACATACAGTTAGGTCCAGAATCATTTGAGCAAAGATAGAGTTTTTAATGATTTTGCCTTACACCACCACAATGGATCTACTACGGCAATTACAACCATTATATGCAGTCTACTTGCATTTTGGGGGACTAAATAGTATTTGGGCAAAGTGACATAATTGTAAATATAACAATAATTTTTTATTATTTGGATGAAAATACTTTGCAATCATTGAGTGGCTGAATTCTGGAGTTGTCTCTGGAGATGCTTTGCTAGGCCTTCACTGCAGCTACCTTGATTTGCCTTCTGCCATCTATCTGCACTGGGAAGCTTTTTGTTGTATTTGGCTAAATGTGGGCATTGAGTATAGTCCTACACACCTCAGAATTCATCTTGCTACTGTACTTCTCTCAGCAGTCACATCATCAATAAACAACCGTGGTAGCCATACATGAACATGCCATAACACTGCATCCATGATGTCTGACACATGATGTGGTAAATTAATATTGGTTACATCTGTCCAGAAGAATTTGATTCCACAACATAGGAGGTGGCAATCTGGTTTTCCTGATCTTGAATGCTACTAGTGATTTACACCTTGTTGTAAACTCTTGGTGAATACATTAATGAAGGCATCTCTTTATTGTAAATTGTGACAATGATACTTCTACCCTACACAGAGTATAAAATGGTGTTTTGTTCACCAAGGAAAGGATTTTGTGATCATCCACGATAGTTGTCCTCTGTGGTCTTCCGGGCTTTTTTATGTTGTTCAGCTCACTGGCGCTAAACGGTTAATTTGGCCATGCCTAAGGTTTTTGCTATCTCACTTATAGAGATATATTTTTCAACCTAATAACACTGCCGTTCATTTGCTTTGAGATCTTCTTGCATTTGATATTAGCAGCTCAAGTCAAACAGCTGCCAAATGCCAACTCAATACATGATATCAACTACAGACCGTTTATTTACTTAATTTCCCTGAAAATAGAGGTTCTCTGTTTAAAAAGGCAGTAAATGTCATATTTTTGTGAAACCTCTTAAGGTTAAGCTGAAAGTGTACACTTTGTTCACATCTTGATAGTTTTATTTCAAATCCACTTTGGTGGTGTATAAAGGCAAAATCATAAAAAACTATAATTTCCCAAATACTTGTTTAAACTGTTTATTTAGTAGCCTACTGATGCTTTTGTTTGCCTTCTCATCTTTATTTAGTGTTCGTTCAGGTAATTTTTTACCCCATAGCCATTTTGCATTAGGCACAACACAATGTTGAGAACGCTGTGGTGGTCAAACACTCGTCATTCATGCTTTAAAACTAACTTATATTACTAATTTCTACACGTTTATAGTCCTATCCATCATAACTGTTGAGTTAGCAGTTTGATGACAAGACAGTAGATGCTTAGTAGTTGCTTGACACATGTAGAATGAAAAAATAAATAAAAATAAAACTAAAAAATAAGAATGCTCATTAGCAATGTCCATTTGAAATTCAAGCAAAGTTCATAAATATTGTAATTTTCTGTCTATAAGGCTTTAAATAAAGTAAGGCTTTAACATCAGTCACTAATGTAACAAAAACAAAATAAACTACTTTCGTTGTATAGTGTCCACATTCAGGGATTGCCAAGAGAGATGTTTGCACAATCTCAGAAATGAAAGTGTTGCTGAGGGGTGTGTGTGAGTATTTTCTCCTGTACGGATAAAAAGTCAATATGTCGCCCTCTGGTGTTTATAAGCAAATGTCAAAGTAAAGTATTTGACTCAAACTTGCCTGTATGTGCTTAAGAACATAAATGATAAAGGTTGTGCACTCATAAGACTGTAATTAAAGCAGTAACTGACATGAACATGGGAAGGAGGTGTGATTATCCCTTCAAGAATTCATGATACTGTAGCATCATCATGAAAGACAGAGGAATTACATTTGACATTTGACCATTTATCATCATTTAGACATAATGATGAAAGAAATCTCCATGAAACCAATCTGCAACACTAGAGAACTGAAAGAGGACATGGAACAAAGGCACTGAGAGGAGCAGCATGGTGTGTGAAACTCTGGTGTCTTGATTCATTACTGGAACAATTTCTGATGTGCTGTCTCACCTAACGGTTTCATTGCATAAACTTTACTGTCTGGGTGTAACAACTACAAATCTTCAACATATTCTATCACACTGCATGTTCAGTCATGTTAATGCTTGATTCAGGAACACATTAAAACCCACTGCGGTGGCACGCAGAGCCAAAGTAACAAAAACTGTAAAACTGTCCAAATATATAACCACCTGAGTGCATAGTGTGAGCAGTTGTCAGTGTAAATGCCACCACGTAAGGAACCAATAGAGACAAATCAGCTCTGTTGCGCCCTCTGAAGAAGTTCATTGTGTCACTGAGGTTACAGTAGCTTTATTGATAATCTCTCATTCATGTGAATTGATGTGTCACTTGCCATAACTGAATCTCTAATAATCCATATAGACAGGTCTGCAGGCACATTTAATATAAATGAGTAGTTGATCCTCTGTGCTATTATATAACACTTTTCTCCTAATGATGGTTCTGGGTTCACAGTTTACCATCCTCTGCCTCACCGTTTCTGCTGCTGAGAGAAAACGAACAAGACAAGAGCTACACAAAGGTGACAAACGATTATTTTGTCACCTGATGGTTAACCTATCTCCATCATGCCTGTGCATGTTGACTACCTCTAAAAGGCAAGCTGAGATGAGAAGGTCTTTACCCATGGCAAAGAAAATGGAGCTAGGAAAGAAATTTGTAAAATGAGGGCAGGGTTCTACACTGACATTTGTTTTTTGAAGCACTGAAAAACATGAAAAAAGGTACAATTATTTATCTATCTTCTTTCGATTTTGCATTTAAATTTGAATTTGCTTATTATATCAGAGTTGTTTCAATTCTCTTCAGTTTCACTGTATAACTTATTAAATCTACGATAATATTATATATAAAACTATATATAATATATAAAAAATAGTTGAAATGTTTGTCTTTATCCCGTAGTGGGGTCACAACATTATGGTCCCCACATTTGGTTCTGGTTTTACCCCAGCTGCCCTGATAGACTTGGACATAAAAACATTCAAAATTTG
The DNA here is from genome assembly GCA_900302695.1 of Helostoma temminkii. Classification (NCBI taxonomy): domain Eukaryota; kingdom Metazoa; phylum Chordata; class Actinopteri; order Anabantiformes; family Helostomatidae; genus Helostoma; species Helostoma temminkii. Next base: position 183,709 of record OMLM01007801.1, read on the forward strand.
CAGTGTGTTACAAAAAATAGAAATCTAACAAAATGAAATTTGTGAAATGTAAAAATTCTACAAATATAGTAAACCTCGTGGATAAAAATAATGTGACTGCTGCATTCAATAACAGCAGGTCATTTGCTTAGTTAAATAAATAAATATTGTATTTTTCCAAAACAGTGCATGTCAAGTGTCATACATGTGTATATCCCGTGCTCACATTATGTCTAAGAGCAGGAGAGACTTTGTTCAATGGGTCAGCACCATGTATTATAGTAACTGCAGAGAATATCAAATTGACAATGAACAGATAAATTAGTGTAACTCCTCAACTCCCCCAACGTTCACAGGATATTACTGTCACCAGTGTGCTAGTATGTACCAGATATTTCTTAGTGTCATGTACTCTAAACCTTCAGTATATGATTTTACACTGACAAGGTTCTCCTTTACATACACTGTAGAATATGAACACTTTCACTTAGTTCTGATGCCATGTTTCCCCACTGTGACAAGGTTTAAGTTGAGACACAATTATATTTATAACAAGTGAACAATGGCTGAAGGTTGACTTACCTAAACAAGTTCTTGGTGAGTAGATCGCATTTTGTTGTATTTTTAAAATTTTTTGCTTATGTTGTTTGTATTTGCATTCCATCTTTTGTTTCCAGTGATGACAGTTTCTGAAAAATTTACAGTTTTTACCCACATTTCTCACATGTTTTACCATTTATACTTATACATAGTGAGATGTCTTTTTACATGCCGTGAGAACCATAGATCTTGAATTTTGTTTCTCTTCCATTGCTTATCTTAGTCCTCAAGCTCTTTATCAAAACCTATTTTGCAGAATGAATTTATCTTTTCACACCTCAGAGGGCATGACAGAGGTGACAGACCAGTTTGACAGTAATTGGATGTTTGATTTATGTGGTCGGATCACCTCAGGCAAAAAAAATGCAGCAAACAGAAGCCATCCACTGTTATAGCTGAACATTAATATCTGTTAGTTTGTTGCTATCTCATGGTTGTAAGGAGGAGCCTGTGTTATCATCCTACTTAGCTGTGATGTACCATTTAACACAACTGTCTATTCCTGGTCCACACCTTTCTTGTCCATATGGTGACAGTGTTATCAGTGATTCTCACATCCTTCTCCCTTTAATTGCAGTTACTCCAGGCTACAAAAAAAAAAAATCACACAGAAGTGGTGTTACAACAGGGTTCACACACACACAAACAAGCACAAGCCCACAGATCCTGTGACCTGTGAGTTTTTGCAGTGTCTATAATATGTACAATACAATCCATTATTTAGCGGTGATAATATGCTGCTTCTATGCAAAATTCAATGCAACGCTACAAAATGATCCCACCTCTCTGAGTGTGGCAACAAAAATCAAATATTATAAGCTTCAGTGAGGTCATGTTTGCTTACTGTATTGCATTAAAAATTATGTTTATTACACTGGGTTGCCCCTCTACGTACTTCCCTTGGAAACACTTCTGGTTTCATTTTTAAATTAAGTATACACATGTACTGAAAGCTCTCTTTGTCTGAGATACATACAGAAAACAGTTAAGCCTTGTACCCATGATGCTAAATGCCTTCCCAGTGAATCAGCTGGTCATCACAACCATGTCGTTTGACCCAACAACTGACTGTAAAAACTACATATGACCTAGAAAACAACACAAATGCAAGCTGTAGCTATTGTTTGTCTCCCAGTGACAGTGCTGTATGTCAGGATCCATTGTAGTGAAGCTAACTGGTTAGAAACTGGTTTAGGTTGATAGTTCTGCTTTTGGGCCAGTGCAGTGACCCAGAAGTGTAAAGGTGTATCCTCTCATTGATAGTATCCAGGCTGAAACTTTGTAGAAAGTTCATTTTGTAATTCACTGCATCCTCTGATCTGTTTTAAACACATATAAAAAGGCGCTATGACAGTCAAAATAATAACGGTACAGATTTCAGTGTAGAGATATATATACATATATATATCCATATATCCATATTAAGGGAAACAGAGGTGCCACAGCTGCCTGCTCAGTTGGGCATGAGATGATAAACATTGGTAGGCTTTTATCTGAGTGCTTTTCTCAAGATTCTCCTTACACAAGGATGAGCAGTGAAGAAGTCTGATACTATGTAAAAGCTTTGGAGCATTTTAAACCACAAGACTTCACTCTGCAATTCTCAAAGCACCCAATGGGACACAGTGGCAACTGTCAACTATGTCGCACACCTCGCATATGAATCAACTATGGCATTTTCTGCTTGTGTACAATGGTGCCCCTGACAATTATAAACACACACATAAATTGTTAAGAATTCACTTTCCAGAATTCACATTTTGTCTTCATGCACAAGGAGAATGCCACAATGGCTTAACATGCAATTTAGGTTAAAAATAATAAATCGCGTTTTATTTCTAAAACTATTAAGAAGAGATTTTACAAACTGTCACCTAAAATAGGTTTATACCACCTTAGCACACACACACTCAAAAAAGAAAAGAAAAAAAAAAAACACACACAAAAAAAACAAAACAAAAAACATGCACAGCCTCATGCACACACACCAGCTTAATCGATTCATTGTGTCATATGAGAGCTGTGTGTGATGGGGAGCCAGCAGGGGGATGGGTCAATGTGTTTCTGCTCACTATCTATCCATCTTTCCTTGTATTTTCAAATTCTCTCAAGCATCGATAGTAGCAGCTTACTATTGCTACTCTGTGTGACACAATCTTCATCTAACTTCTTGGAAATTAGAACCAGTCACTGACATTATCCATTCACACCTTAAGCGTGGTGGATTTTTACAGCAGAATACATGCTGTAAACATCAGTGTTTCTCATCTTCTTCACCGCTCCACTGCAGAAACAGAACTGACCTAAAGACGACAAGAGCTTCACTGTCTGGATAAGGTAAAGTAATACTTTACTATGCTTTGATTAAGTTTTGATTAAGTTTGTGCTTAGTTTGATTTGATAGGAACCATTTTCTGTAAGCCATGTTATTTTATAGTTAATTCAAGTTTAAAATCAACAGTTTGGAGCAAGCCTTCCGTGGAAATAAAGACTTCAAATTTAAAGTTTCATTCACTAACCGTATCTTTGTTGTTTTTAACTAAGCATGGACAATATTTTTAATACTTTTTTGTTTAAACTTTCTTGCTGTACTATGCCAGCTTCTACCTTGTATTGTATCTTCAAACAGACACAAACTATACAAACTATGCTCTGTGTACAGTAATATGTGCTAGAGTCACATACTTTCTTTGAACTCTTTAAGATTTGTAGTTTCTGTGTATTTTATGTATTTTGTGTATTTGATGTATCTATGTAATTTAATATCTACTTAACAAGTAGAAACCAGTGTTTTTATAAATTCAAATACACAGCACATGAAGATGACACATGCACATGTTTGTCAGTGCTAATTCAGCTTCATCGATCCATGTGCTTTCCATGAACTTCATATTAGCGATTTCTCAATTAACATGAACACGGTGAATACACCTATCCCAAGTATGAAATGGTCATCAACGCTTATTATGAAAAAAACATTTATTCAAAATCGAATGTAAATATAATCACACTAAGCCAGATTTTATTTTATTTATGTGGCTTTAACTAAAGACAATGCTGTGATGCTTACCGAGTGGAAGTAAAAGGTGACTGAGGGCTCCTCTGACGCAAAAGGCTTCGCTGTGCACAGCAAGAGCTCACTGTGTGGACCTGACACTCTATGACCATGTCTACTTCACCCATTAGTCTGTTAAACATATGTCTATATTTATATGTTTATTATAAAGCATGCATTAACAAAGTCAATTTATAGGAATTATAGTGGGTGGTGGAGTTGTACTGCATTGCATTATATTAAAAGGTATTTCAGATTTGCTGTACTGGATTAAATTAGATTGCAGAGGTGAACCCAGTGAAGTATTGTATTCTGGGTTATGGTTAGAGTATCTTATCATCACTTGGTTTAATTTCTGGATCATTGTATTGTGAGTCAACAGTGAACACAGTTTATAATATGCTTGTGAACAAATAAATTATTGTGCTGCACAGGCACAATAATTTATTCTCGTTTGGTAATGCAGATCAGAGGCAGACAGGAAGTAGCTTTACATAGGAAAAATGCTATTAATATTGTGTGACTCACAGTTCACTGTTGATTCCATCACATTAACAAAACATAGAAATCCTCTTATAATCACGGCCACAGAAGTTTAATGGCCACATGGTGGAGCAGAGTCAATACAGTCATTTTCATTATCATAAATGCCTCGACTTAATCACCTCCTTCTCATTTACAGTATAGCAATCACTGTCCATTTGTAGCAGTATATACAGTCACGCTGCCATTCATTTTTAAATACTATTTCGACATGGTAGAGTTTATAAAGCTTCTCCTGTGTGTTTTTGAAGTTTTTTGAAGGAATGAGGAAAAAGTTTGGAGAAAGTGTCAGTCATTGGGGATCTCCTCTACGGGGACTAAGCGGCTCAGAAAATAAATGGATGGATGTTTTTAATATCTAGGCCACCCCTAATTACAGTAAATAATAAAAATATAGTAGAATTATCACTGACAGTTTCAACAAAAACTAAGAAACGCTAATCTTGTAAAAGTACAAGTCATGGCAGTGCTGCTATAGTGGATTGAATTACACTCTACTGGTGCACCTAATGAAGTGGCCAGTGAGTGTATTTCTCATGACTCTGATTCACTAATGGTGAAATAAGTACATGATCAACCAAAAGCCCAAAAGTTCAAACTTGCATAGAAATTACCATGCTTTTGGGTGGGAGTGGGGGTGAGTCTAATAATTTCTGTAACTTTCCTGAAACTGACAATCCCTTATTCACACCCACTTTTATGAAGTGACTTCATGATGGTGGTAAGAACTGAATAAAGATGCAGTGTTGCAGCAAACACACACGTCGTCACATATTTTGGCCCCCAGACATTCAACCTGCTGATCATGATAAGTGTGCTTACATAATACTGCAAAGTTTAGTGGGTCAGAGGGACAAAGAGAAAGATTGGGTTTGTATGAAAGTCACTAGGACATACTGTACTATAGATAAAGCAAGCTGTGATGCTGATGTGTGTGTGTGTGCTTGCTGTGACAGAAATGGACATGGAACATGGATTCTATCGGCAGGTTGATGTCCAGGAACATGTCCACTACATCGTTGCCTTCTTTGTCTTGGTGATTGGAACAGTGGGTGTTACTGGGAATGTCCTGGTCATGTATGCCTTTTACTGGTAAGGGTTTTTCCTAATGGAGGATATGAAGAAGAATATTGTGAACAATCTGCTTATTTGTCATCATCAGCTTTAGAGCTGTATATTCAGCCAATTTTAAATAGATTTGTTTTCTACTTAAATTATTGTTAAGTTCTGCAATTGTTCTATAATGTCAATCTTATGCAGACCCTTATTTTAACTATATCTCCCACAACACTGACCACACAAATAATCCTTCTTGATCAACCCTTTGTCCAAAATAGTAGCTTTTTATTGAATAACTCATTATTTAGTTCTTACTGTAACTTCCTATAAAGTACCAACTTCTTGTATGCATCAAGACACTTTCTATTGAGTGTTAATGTACTTTTGATATTAGCCATCTAATAGAGAATCTAAATATTTAATGCATCACTATATCATGTCAAATGATCTAAATTTTATTTTAAAATCAGCTAATGAAAAGTTACCAGAAACAAGTTAAACATTGTAAAACAGCATCCTGCCATTCAGTGCAATCAACTAATATTTTTTTATGATTTTTCACTCAACTCCTCAAAATGATTTTTATGAAGCAAAACTAGAATATTAGCAGACATCCCAGCATGCATTATTTGAGAGGTAAGACTAGAGACTTGTCTTTGCATACTGATGATGCAAAGTTGCTGAGGAAGGTCAGTACTGAACTCATTTCCACCCGTGTACTTATAACAAATTCACTGGAAGCAGCCTTGCATGTTGTTGATAGAATTAAATCATTAATTATATAACACTGTAACAAGTATATTGACACTATGTCAAGTCTCAATTTGCCTACCACATTTCTGCATGTGAACTGGTCCTAAGAACAAATTCTGGGAAGTCACAAAGGAGGGTACAGTTGCACTGTGGGAGCACAGAGCTCTACTGTTCCAGTTCAAGTGAAACTTCGTATCTACTGAGTTCACAGAAGACGTCTGCCTGAGGACTGCTTTGTTAATCATACAACAACACAAATTAAACAGTGTTAGGTGGCACATTAGAAAACTAAATAGAACGTTTATAACATCTAACTCCATTAATGTATATAACCTACAGCAATGGTAACCGTTAACAATATTGTATGTATACCTGTGCACAATTTCAGACTATTTAGGTGCTGCAGAGATGTAGTGCTGCCGATTGTGAAAGAATAAGTGTATAAGAAACTGCAGCGTCACAAACATAGACTTAACGTTCTCAGAACTGCCTGTAGGCTTTAAAAACAAGGAATACATTTACTTATAGTAAAACACCTGGTTAATTCTCCACTACATATGAGATGAGATGTATTGAGACAACCCAATGGACTTAAACTGAACATAAGACAATGATTGTTATTGTGCAGCATAGCCATGTTTGTTCTGCTACTTCTGTTGATAAATTCTGGAGATGCATTCTGTATGACAGTAAGTAAAATAACACCTAATGAGTTCATGATTGTGTGTTTCAGCAACAAGAAGCTAAGGACTCGCCCTAACTTCTTCATCATGAACCTGGCAGTCAGTGACTTCCTGATGGCAATCACACAGTCACCCATCTTTTTTGTTAACTCGCTTTTCAAAGGGTGGATATTTGGTGAAACGGGTAAATACTGAATTTTACAACACTGCAAAAAATAGATCTTTTATGCATCTATTTATGATATGTAGCTGTGAATTAATGTTACTAAAATCTAAGGTAAAAACATCTGTTTTATCATTAATTTTTAAAAACTTTTTTGTCTCAGATTTTTTTGGTCTCAGAATTCTGCATATGTACACAATGTCATTACAAATGTATGTTAAAATGGAGGAAATATACCACTACTCTTCATTTAATATTAAATACAATTTGGAAAGTCCTGACCATTTAGGTTACTTACCATGTTAGATTTATAGTCTTCCAATTAGAAGAAGAATCTAATTAATAAAATGTTATCCTCTCATTGTTCACCACAGGATGTAAAATGTACGCCTTCTGTGGAGCTTTATTTGGAATCACATCAATGATAAACCTCTTGGCCATCTCTGTGGACCGCTATATTGTTATCACCAGGCCTCTGCAGGCCATTCGATGGACTTCTAAGAGACGCACTTGCTTCATTATTGCCTTGGTCTGGTTGTACTCACTAGCCTGGAGCCTTGCACCACTTATAGGATGGAGTAAGTAACATTTTCTACAGATGAAGGCATTCAGAGCAATTCTCTTGGTATATTTTAGCGACCACATACACTTCATCCTTATCTGTCTTCTGTCATTTTTCTACAAGGTTCATATATTCCAGAGGGCCTGATGACTTCATGCACATGGGACTATGTGACGTCTACTCCAGCCAATAAAAGTTATACTTTGATGTTATGCTGCTTCGTATTCTTCATCCCTCTGGGAATTATATCCTACTGTTACCTTTGCATGTTCCTGGCAATCCGCCATGCAAGCAGGTAAATTAACACTAACATAGTTAAATATGCTCAACTTATACTATACTATAAAAAATTAAATAGCACCACTAAAATCTACTTATTAAGTCTGCATAAAGCAGCAACGTATAATTAAAGAGCAGACTGTAGCTCTCCTCAACTGGCACATCTCCACACCAGGAATCTGATGTGTTCTGTACTGTAGTTACAATAGATTAAGTTTTGGAATTTACATTAAGGACTTAGTTTTCATTATAGTCTTGTGGAAGCTCCAACTTTGTTGAAAGATTAGAGAACATCACATAGCTCTTATTTCATATTTTATGGGGAATGTATTGCATTGGCCATCATTAAGGACGTTAGTGTCTTTTTAATCCTGCTTGATGTAGTAAGGAGGAGTTTTTGTTGTCTGCTTTGCCTTGCTACACTGCATCTTGTATAGTTCTCAATCTGTCTCAGTGTGTCTGCATTCGGGTTCAAGGTCTGCAGTAGTGTCTGTCACATAGCTTACATTAATTACAAGATCCCTGTATTGCCTCTCTTTTATGTAACAGAGATGTGGAAAAGTTTGGGTCTCAGGTGAGGAAGTCAGCTCTGATCCAGCAGCAGTCCATCAGGAATGAATGGAAGCTGGCCAAGATAGCCTTTGTGGTCATCATAGTGTTTGTGCTTTCCTGGTCGCCCTATGCATGTGTCACCCTCATCGCCTGGGCAGGGTAAATATGCATTATGATAAGGGCTGTGCATCTTTTTTTTTAATGGTTTGACTCCACTTTACATTACTTGTAGACATTTTGATATACCATTATATATATAAAACACACAGGATGCTTGCTTGTGCTGTGTAATTCATATCAGCCATTAATCATGAACCATATTCCACCTCTTATAGACTAACATAACGTGGAATGATGAAATGCTATACAACAGGGTCAAACCACAGTGCCTGACTCATCATACAGTACACAGGCTCTATAAAGATTTTACACCTTTCAGATATGGAAGTGTCCTCAATCCCTATTCCAAAGCAGTCCCTGCTGTTATAGCCAAGGCATCAGCCATCTACAACCCTTTTATCTACGCCATTATTCACTCCAAATACAGGTGAGTGCAGTCACCCAACTAATTGATAACTTAAGCATGAAAGACAGAGCTTTTATTGAGAGATCGTTATTTTTCAACAGGGACACTTTAGCTGAAAAGGTTCCGTGTCTACACTTCCTTGCTCAGGCCCCCAGGAGGGACTGCATAACAGTATCACACAGTGAGACCTCCTTCACGGACTCAGTGCTGAGCAGACAGTCATCAGTCTCCAAAACCAAGTTTCACAGAGTTTCCTCGATGTCCACAACAGACACAGTGAGTTTAACATCTTATAAGAGTGGAGACAAACATCAAACAGCATCACCAACTAAGTGCTTATATAAATCAGATGCATGTAATGTGTTTTTGTGTTGTTTTGAACACATTTTACTAAAGTGACCGGGCTGTTATGATATATTAATCTAAATTAATCTCTTTGCATATGAAATGTACACTTCTGCTCAAAAGTTTGGGATCACTTAGGAATTGTATTGTTTTTCAAAGAAACACACATGAATTTGGTCTGAATAGGAAATATAGCACAAGAACAGGACATGCTGACATTGTCAGAGTTAGAAATTATGATTTTGATGAAAATTATGAAAGTGTTCTTCTAACTTTGCCTTGATCAAAACAAAAAAACAAACAAACAAAAAACACCTTTTGCAGCAATTACAGTCTGGTAGACCTTAGGCATTCTAGCTGTCAATTTAATTGACATCAGATAATCTGATGAGATTTCACCCCATGCTTCCTGGAGCATCTCCCACAAGATGGATTGATTTGATGGAGTCTTCCTCTGTACCGTACGGTCAAGCTGCTCCCACAGCAGCTCAATAGGGTTCAGATCTGAAGACTGTGCTGGCCACTCCATTACAGTCAGAATTCTGGCTGACTGCTTATTCTCGCTGATACATTTTGGAGGTGTGTTTTGGGTCATTATCCTGCTGTAGGATGAGATTGGCCCCAGTCAAGGCTGTCCACTGGTATGGCATGGTGTTGCAAAATATTGTGATAGCTTTCCTTCCTCAAGGTCCCTTTTACTCTGTACAAATCTATTTTACCACGTTTAAAACACCCTCAGACCATCAGGCTGCCTCCACAATTCTTGACTGAAGGTATTAAGCACTGTTCGAGCATCTTTTCATTTGTTCTGCATCTCACAAATGTTCTTCTGTTTGATCAGAAGACCTCAAACTTGGACTCATCTGTCCACAACACCTTCTTACAGGCTTCTGGTGTCCAATGTCTGTGCTCTTTTGACCATCTCAGTCTTTTGTTTTTATTGGCCAGTCTGAGATACGGCTTTTTTGGCAATCTGCCATGAAGTCCAGCATCCTGAAGTCTCCTCTTCACTGTTGATTCTGACACTGGTGTTTGACAGGTACTATTTAGGGCAGCTGCCAGTTGAGGACCTGTAACAGCGTCTTTGTCTTAAACTACACACTCTTAGATATTTGTCTTCTTGCATAATTGTGCATCAGGGTCTCTCACTCATTTTTGTCCTTTTTATAGCCAGTTTGTGCTGCTCTCTGAAGGGAGTAGTTAACAGCACAATAAGAAATTTTAAGTTTCCTCAAAATTTCTCGTATTGAATAGCCTTCCTTTCTAAAGACAACAATAGACTGACGAGTCTAATGAAAGTTCTTTCTTTCTGGTCATTTTGATCGTGTAAACAAACAAACTGCTGATGTTCAGATATTAAACGAACCTAAAAAATGCCATGCTCCTTTGCCTCCTCCATTAGTACAATGGTTCTTAGCTGTACAACACAATTTCAAAAGGGTTTTCTCATAATCAATTAGCCTTATAAAACAATTAACTTGAATTAGCAGCCATACCAGGAAATTGATGCAGCGGACTGACAAATGGTAATAACACACCTCTATGCAAAAATGTAGATTATTCTTTAAAAATCATTTGACTGATTTTAAATGTTTTTGAAATGGATAAAATTGTTGTTGCATTAAAATGAGTTTTTCTTTAAAAAAACTAAGAAATTTGCAAGTGATAATAAACTTTTGAGCAGTAGTGTATAAATACAACATTAACTCTGCAAAGACAACCAAGGGCACCCACGAAGAGAAAAAAAAATAAAATAAAAAAAATGGAAGCTGTAGTTTTATAGTTCATGGCCAAGACCCTTTCAGTAGGTGGCCAGGTGCCTTTCTGTGTGGACGACATGTTCTCACTGTATCTGTATGGGTTCCCTCTGGGTACTCCTGCCTCCCCAACCCAAAAAACATTCACGTGTCTAGTTAACTGGTAACTCTAAATTGCACATAGGTATGAATGTGAATGTGAGTATGAATAGTTGTCTGCCTCTGTTTGTCGCTATATGTCAGCCCTGAGATAAATTGTGCCCTTCCTCTCTCCCAATTACAGCAGGGACTGGCTCAAGCACTCTTAAAAAAAACATTTAAGATAATGGATAGATGGACTGTTAGAAGAACAAAAATTAGTTTCTAATGTAGGATAAATATAATTACTAGAGCTATCAAGCTATTAAAAGAATCTGATTAATTGCATGATCTGTGATTGATTAAGTAATCTACATTAATGGTACACATCATTTTTACTGTGAAAGTTTTTTAAAAATAATAGGATCAGGAGTTGTGATACTGTAGGTCAGACCTCCATGTTTACCTTTAATTGCATTGCATTGAGGTGATATTTCAGGCTCGTACCTTGATAATGAAAAGTTCCTTACTGCAGAAATTTAACAATTCTGCAATTTTAAATATAAATATTCCTTTTCATGAGGCCAAACATGTCTCCATCACATTGCAAAGCCACTGAGGCCAGAATGATGATCAAAGGGCAAGAAAGGACTAATTTGTATTTTTTTTTTAAATGTAATATTTATTTTTTCTGCAATTAATTAAAATTACCACATTATTGAGCTGCCTTATTATTACCCTCACTGTGTCTTGAATGAATATTTTTTTGCAGTGTTTTATAGGTAGATCTATATAAATACTTATCATGAAAAACAGCAGTCTTAGCTGTTTCTAAACCAAAAGATCTACCGGCTAACATTCAACCATTTGTTACTTGTGGCAGAATAATAAGAAAAACAGGCATGTAAGTAAATCTTACCTATATATCCATTTATCCCCACATCCCTTGTAGCAGTTTTGGAGCAATGTTGAGCTGGACTCCACTGACCAGAGTCATTGTTTGAAGTCCAGCTATTCCCTTGGAGCTCTGAGGAAGAAAGAGTACAGGTCACTAACTGAGCAGGCCAAGGACAATGGAAGCCAAATACAGGAACAGGTAAGGTAGGTGCTCATCATGCTGATTTTACACACAAATCATCTTAAACTGAAATGTTTTAAAGGTAAAGTGTAACATATCAGCACAACTCATATCATGTTGATAACTTTATATTTTATGTAAATTATGTTCCAGACTCCCATGCTAGAGCAAGGTGTATTGTACAGATGTGACCACAGCTTATCACCTGAATCTGTCAACACAGTAATGCCCTTGGTCTTGGGGAGAACAATGGAGGAGAGCCCTGACAGCTGGAATAAAAAGCAGGATGGGCAAGAGAAAGAAGATGAACAGGGACAGGGAGAGACAGAACAAGTACAGAAGGACAAAGAAGGAGATGCAAGTCCTCATCCAGGCAGGCTATCTGGACAGTATTGTATGTGTGCACTCCCATGCCATCATCAGACCTAACTCAAAGGAAAGCCTTCTGATCCAAGCACTCAGAGCAGGCAGAGAAATGTGTTGCAATTTACATCTTCTGGACTACTACAACCATCCAATCAGTTCATAACCATATACTGATATGGCACACATGCAGCTGAAAGGAAGTGCAGCTGTAGCAGAATGCAAATATCAAATTGCAATTAGTCTCAGTGGCAACAGTTAATGGTAACTTATAATAAGAATAAGTATGGTGGGTCCTGCCATTACGTATATAATATACTCTAGATGAGTGTGTGTGTTTACAACTGATTAAAATTATAACTGCTAAAATAAAAGTTAGCATAATAAAGATATGGCAGGGTGCTATGAAATTGTGGATTGCAATATACTAATAGGTTTATACTGATACTATTGAATTAAGGGCCTTTGTCTAACAAATACTGCAGTAATGTTTCACCTGAACACTACTTTGACTTTGTGTATATGAAGATGTCCAACAGCATTTTCAGGAGCAGGCCAGAAAGATGTTCAGTCATTTCAATGCCAGTCTCTCCATTAGAGTTTTGTATTTTTCTGCACAAACATATATTAGTGTTAGAAAGAGGGTTGTGACCAAAATCCATTGCATATTACATACAAATCTATTTAAATTTTATTCTTTAATATCAAGTCATTCTTATTTTTCATCATATTATGTAGCTTATTTTAAATGTAGTGTGTTGCGAGTTGAGCAAAAACAACACTGGTAACAATGAATAGTAGGCTAAGTGTGTGAACTACTGATAAATTATATAATTGACTAGAGAGTCTTTTTTTATTTTACCACAATTTTTATTGTCAAAAGTCAAAATTTCTTTCAAACTGTCTTTGTCATTGTCTAGAGCTTGATTTATCAATACTTCAGCCTCAGGATAGCTGTCTAGGCTGACGAGAAACAATACAAAGATGAGTGGCTAATAGTTAGGTATGAATCTAATCCTAGCCTCAGGAAATAGATTGTATGGTGGCTTTAAAGAGCTTTATATCCACAGCACGTTCTTCACTGGGTAAACTGTGAAGCATGTACTTTCCTTGCTGACCACTAGAGAGCATACCAAAACTAAACACTGCAGCCTGCTTCATAAAAGCTAGCTGTATCACATCAAGTGTACAGTGAATATTAATAAAAGCAGTTATTAGGCTTTACGTGAAGTAAAAATGCACAATTACAAAGGGAAAGTGAGCACATAAAATGAAATCCTAAAAGCATGATCAAAAATCATTTACAGTATGTTTTTGTATGTTGTTAGTGTGTGGCACATTGTATGTATATACACTGCTCAAAAAAATAAAGGGAACACATAATCATTCCAATGTAAGTCCAAGTCCATCACACTTCTGGGATATCAACCTGTCCAGTTAGGAAGCAACACTGATTGTGAATCAGTTTCACCTGCTGTTGTGCAAATGAACAGAGGCAATTAGCAAGACAACCCCTATAAAAGAATGGTTCTGCAGGTGGTGTCTACAGGCCATTTCCCTGTCCTCATCCTTTCTGGCTGATTTTTTGGTCACTTTTTTTGCCACTGCCCTCACCACTAGAGGTAGCATGAAGCGGTGTCTGCAGCCCACAGAAGTTGCTCAGGCAGTGCAGCTCGTCCAGAATGGTACATCAATGCACACTGTAGCAAGACGTTTGCTGTGTCTCCCAGCACAGTGTCAAGAGCATGGAGGAGATACCAGGAAACAGGCCTGGATATGTGGAGGGGGCCATAGGAGGAGAACAACCCAGCAGCAGAACCACTATCTGCTCTTTTGTGCAAGGAGGAATAGGAGGAGCACTGCCAGAGCCCTACAAAATGACCTCCAGCAGGCCACTAATGTGCATGTTTCTGCTCAAACTGTCAGAAACAGACTCCATGAGAGTGGTATGAGGGCCTGACGTCAACAAGTGGGGCCTGTGCTCACAAGCCCAACGCCGTGCAGGCCGATTGGCATTTGCCAGAGAACACCAGGATTGGCAGATTCGCCATTACCTTTTGGCGGATGAGAGCAGGTTCACACTGAGCACATGTGACAGATGTGACAGAGTCTGGAGACACTGTGGAGAACGTTCTGCTGCCTGCAACATCCTCCAGCATGACCAGTTTTGCGGTGATGGTCTGTGGAGGCATTCCTTGGAGGGCCGCACAGACCTGTATGTACTAGCCAGAGCCGCCTTGACTGCCATTAGGTACTGGGATAAGATCCTCAGACCCATTGTCAGACCATATGCTGGTGCAGTGGGCCCTGGGTTCTTTCTGATGCATGACACTGCTAGGCCTCATGTGGCTGGAGTGTGTCAGCAGTTCTTGCATGATGAAGCCATCGGTGCTATGGACTGCCTGTTCCCCAGACCTGAATCCAATCGAGCACCTCTGGGACATCGTTCCATCCACTGACGCCACGTCACGCCACAGACTGTCCAGGCGTTGACTGATGCCCTCATCCAGGTCTGGGAGGTGATCCCTCAGGAGAACTTCCGTTGTCTCATCAGGAGCATGACCAGACGTTGTAGGGAGTGCATACAGGCACACGGAGGCCACACACACTACTGAGCCTCATTTTGAATTGTCTTGAGGAATTTTTTACAGAAGTTGGATCAGCCTGTGATCTGACTTTTCCACTTTTATTTTGAGTATAATTCTGAATCCAGACCTCCATGGAATAATGGTTTGGATTTTCATTGATCAGTCTTATGTTATTTTGTTCTCAACACATGGATAATAGTATTTTCAACTGAAAGACTTCATTCATTGAGCTCTAGGATGTGTTAAGTGTTACCTTTATTTTTTGAGCAGTGTATGACACCAATATGAAAAATATATTCTATGTAAAATAGTCCAAATAGCTACAAAGGAGTAATTGATGTATTTGTATTTGGCAAACTGTATTCTTTCTTTTTTTTTTCTTTGTAATTTTTTTACAATATTACACTGATGTCTGGTGGGGCTTTAAACGCTAGTTGGATGACATGTGACTTGTCTGTCCTTTATCTAGAAAACATTTGGGGAAATTACCACTGATGCAACAAGGCAAACCTATTACCTGTGTATTTCTTTCATTATTGTTCATACACTCCTATAAACACCGAAAGTCTGCTTCCTTCATTGATTTATATATCTCTGAAGCAAGGAAGTAGTTTTTAACCACTAGATGAGTACTGGAGAAGCTGTCATGTGTGAAAAGCCTTAACAGCGTATGTATTACTGATGCACATTTGGCTGTTATATTAGTGAACAATACCAAGAATAAAAATGTCTTTACATGTGCAATAGTATGTTGTCAAACACAGCGTTATGCGGCGTTTAAGAACAATTAGAAATACAGTTTAGCTAATGACTAAAATGTAAGCTAGCGTTAGCATGGCAAGTTTGGCGTTGAAACAGCTAAACTATTACTATTACTAGCTGCGTCTGGCGCAGCTAGCTTGGCACACTTGGTATGTTTGGTCTATTTGAACTCACCTGCACTGTTACACATTTGGCAAGTCCATGCCTGTGTTGCCTCCAGTCAACAACCTCACACACACACACCACAGTAAACCCTCCTACCGGCAGCCAGATGGGGCTGGCTGTTAAATGCGGAAGTTTCAGTTCAGCTCAGTCCACTTCGAAACTGAGATCCGACGGACTGAACTCACGCTTCTCTCACTGAACACCAGACCCGGCTGTACAACACAAGGTGAGTCCTGTACAGGAGCTGCATCTGGCTACATGTTTTAAAATTACCAGAAAGGGAAAGTCATTGCTCGTGTTCCCGTTATCGCTTCTTTGCTTTTCACAAAGTTGCAAAGTTTTCTGTAATTTACCGTAGGTTGTGTAAAAGTTCCAATAAATAACTAATTTGCTGTATTGCTCCCAAAATAGTTACAGATTTATTTTACTGGCTTCAAGCTGTAGCATTTATATTATAAATATGCACTTATCTTGTCAGACGCGTTTTATGGCACACCCTCTTACGATACTGTCAGTTCTCCACAGTAGAGGTTTTATTATTATAGTTGTCCCATGACTATACCTTAAACTAAAACTTTATGTCAGCATCACCTCAGGACGTTAACACTTAATGGACTCGTATATTCTCACTTTTATTAAAAGTAAACCTTTGAAATTTAGGAAGTGTTTCATACAGGATGTAAGGATTACACAAGAGCACATGAATTAACTGTTTGCTTTACACCAACCATGTACTCACCTTGTTTCTCATGAACTCAGGTACAAACTAGCTTTCCCTCTGACACTGTTTACCAGACATGTAGTTGTTTAGGTTTTAAAACAGTGTCATTTCAGTCATTTATAGGTTAGGGAGCCATGCTCATTCACTTTGTCTACTTATGGCAGTGCACTGTGCTGTACTGAATCGCTGTCCTGCAGTGGTGTCACCAAGCAACATTGTCTCGTGAAACACTGTGAAATTAACATGACGTTTAAAAGTCTCAAAAGGCAACTCTCTCACACACTATGTTCATTAACATCCGAGATATTTTTTCTTCCCAGTCATGAGGAAAACATGACATGACACAGCTGTAATGTCAAACTAGTCAGCTGTGAATGGCACCTTAATTTTAAATTCAGCACTGCTGACTTCTGTCTCATTCCCACTAAGAAATCCTTTCTATGTGAGCGGAGATTTATTAAAAAGAAAAAAAAGTTTTCTCCCCAAAAGCCTGCATGTTTCCACTTGGTAGATCTTGTTACAGTGAATGCAATAACATTCAAGTCCGGTATAAAACCATTTGTATACTGTACTACTAACAGATTCAAAAGAGTTAAAATGTACAAGAGCTTGAATTTTTGAGAAAGCAGATAAATTGTTAAGCTGTGTTTTAATCTCTTTCCTGGTGTGAAAGTGCTGAAATATATAACACAACAAAGCAACAGTATGACAGAAGCTTGTAAGATACCGTTCAAGTGGAAAATAACAAGTGTTGTAGATGTGGGTGATTAAAGTTTTTGTTCAGAAAAGTTCTCCTTTGTTTTCTGACACTAAAAGGTGTGTCTGTTCATGTCTATGCATAACATTATTAGTGATTACAAAACAAGCAGAGGCATGAGATGAGCCCAATGTTTGTTCTCTCCATATTAGGAATAGAAATACCGCTGACGTGAAGCCCTAGCAAGACTTGAGTCTCATCCAAGTTTCAACAACTTGCTTTTTACCAACACGTGCTACCTGAAATATATTTTGTTGGTTATTCCCACACCCTTCTGAGTCAGTTATGAGGTTTTATAACTGAAGGAATCTGTTGTGGAAAAACTGACATACCTGTAACAAAGTGATTGCGTTGTATTCCTCAAGAGGTGTCTTTTAACAATGGAAGCATGTCCTCAAGCAATTACTTTTGGATGAAAGAGATTTGCATAAAATGTAGCATATTTTTGATATATAATATATATCATGTTGTGTGTCTGTGTGTGTATGAACAAGGGTTAGGTTTTGGCATTTAGCTGGGGCTAGGGGCTAAAAAATGCATTATGTCAACCAGTGTCCTCAAAAGTATAGTGATACAGGAGTGTGTGTGCATGTCAGATATGGTTTTTTATTTTTAAGTTACGATGTTACCACTTTCACACCTTTGTTTTTAAAGCATCACTGGTGACTTTAGCCTGTAGCAAAGATTGAAAAGATTTATAATTAACATTTATTGCAGTCACTGTTGTAACACTTTGTTGTGCAAGTGTGTTTCTCAGATAATACTGTTGTTTCCTGATTTTAATTTAAATGTAGTGAATTACAATTTATGAGTATAATGGGTTAGACATTGTTTTGCCTCACCCCACCTCCAGGTTATCTTGAAGTGGGGGAGTTGTATTTAACAGATTAGTGTTTAGACTTGAATATTCTGCATTTGTGTGCATTTGTGATTGGGTATGTTTGATTGTTAAGGTGTGTAGTATGTGCTCTGTGCTTTCCGTTAACCTTCTCCTCACTTTTCACACATGATTCACATGATTTTATCTCTTTTACACACACCCTTCTGAGGCTCCTTCAATGTCTTCTTTTAAGAGCCCGTTTCCCCCAGGCATGATGATCAATGTGTAGGCTGAACCTCTAATTTCATGTCTATGTTGTGCAACTGGCCAGGTGATGGGCTTCACTGGTGGTGCTGTGTCCCTGAGGGAATTTGTAATGGCAGAACAACCTCAGAATGTCATGCCTCTGCAATGATATAGCATTATTATTCATAAAATATTCCTTGGAAAAGCATGTTTTTCACACTTTCACACATGTCCTTCCAGATATGGGATTATGTGTTTGGAAAAAGTGAAATCCTTTTCACCAGAGACAGAAACAAAAAAGCAGATATTCAAACATCTGTCATAAGCATTACAGTTTAAAACTCTAATTTCAGCACAAAAAGACACTGAAATCTTTCTGTTTACCTCTAGTTTCCAATTTGCTCAGCAGAAACCAGACCTTTAATTTATTGCATCATAACTACAGTGCAAGTCATAGTGTTCTCAGTTACTTCTAAGGTATAACCACTAACAATGTATCTTTTCCTCAATGTCAAACTCTGCTCTGCTGCAGTTCCCCCTTTTTCTTTCTAATTGCAATGTACTATATACGACATGCAGTGCTTGTTGGTTAGCGTTTGATGTTTTCATGTCAACATCCACCCTTCCTGTTGGGCGGGGCAAAGGTACCGTAATATATTTACACATGGTATGTGTGTTTTTTGTCTTTTTTTATGAACTTCTGCACAGAGGCAACAGGAAGACACACAGATTCATTGCAAAGTAAGGAATGGAAATGGAAATGTCAATTTTTTCAGTCACCAACCTAATACATTTAATAATACACTGAATCTTAACACATGACTGCACTTAACCTCAGACTCACTTCCAATAAACAGTTTCAATCTTAAATGATTTTAGAGGAAATGAAATGCATAAGAAGCAGAGCTTAAACAGTGAAACCCAGTAGTGCATGAAATATTTTACTCCACCAAATGGCCTTTGCTATGTCCAGCATTTGGAACTGTCCATTCAATTTACATGCACACACGCATAATCTGTATACTGTATACAAACTTTCACCTTATGATACTAATCCTCACAAGTTATACAGCATGGTAGGCCAAATTAGGAAAGGTTGTATTTACTAGCTGTTAGCATCAACTTCAGGGAGTCTTCCACTGAGTTGTTGTCTGAAATACAACAGATGAAAACACAAATGAACACTAAGAAAAGAGATAAATTTTCAGCCTGCCTGAAAGTGGGAGCTGCACTAAATTTGGATAAATGTAACCGTTGTGACGTATCACACGCAAACTGACGTACTTACTGAATCAGTGACATTGATGGGTCACCACAGCCCTAGTAAGAATCTGGTAACCATTTCTAAACCCCAGGAATAAATGTTAAGAATGATACAGACACAGAATTGTTCCCTAGACATGGTCCTACGGTGAAGCTGAATACCATTTTTTTTCTTCATTGTTTAAATAAAAATGGCTTCCCTTGCCTTTTGTTTGTCTGATTAACACTGATGTGTTAGAGGAGCAGCATGCATGTAATTCTTACATTTGTCTAACAGTATACCACTCTTATCTAGCATCGACTGGCATATATAAGTTCCTTATTATCTGTTTTTACAAGAATGTTGTAGCAGTGAGTGAACACTGAGACAAAAGGTCCAAAGTGCAGCCCTGAAGTTGCTGATATATGATTCTTTTAAAGTAAACAAAGGATTATCTGTGTGTGTGTCTGTGTGTGTGTTATGTATTCCAAAACTTTTCTCTCCTTCTTTTTTGGAATTATTGTGGGTTATGGCAGGAAACATTCTGATTAACTGGAGGATGTGCATCAGCACAATACAGTATGCTGCTTACTTGCTCCAAAAGGATTTTTGAGGTTTTCCAGAATGTTTTGTGAAAGTAGCTGCTTTAACTTTACATTTTTCTTAAATGATCATGGTATACCTCTTTCTGAGGTTGAGACTGATTAAGTCTTCTGATGCTTATTAAATCTTAATGGCTCCTCCATTATCAATAGCACTGAGGTGTAGCTTACAGACTCACTGTTGAGACCCCAATAGCAAATGGCTTTTCCTACTGTAAGACACTGGACGTGATGAAACGCTGTCATAGGATATCAATAGACTGTTGTATTTAAAAAGATAAATAGCAAACCAGTCATATGGTCTCTTTAAACAGAATAGATAACGAGTAGAAAAAGGGAATATTCTTTAACATGTCAGATGATATTTTGCTATAATAGCTGTATCTTCTGTATGATTCTGTTTAGGTTTGGCAGAATATGCAGTTTACAGTTGTACCAGCTGTATTTCATCTGATGCACTGATTTATTTACAAACTCTGCTTAGTATTATTATATTCCTTTCCTTTGTGTTGTTTCTAGTATTGCATTACTTGTGTGATGCATTAATATATTTGTGATGTAATGTACTGATTAACAAAAATATAGTATTGATTTTTAATAGCTTACCTGCAGAGTTTTGTGTCAGTGGTCTGTTAAAAACCCTGAGTGCTAGATATCAGTGTTTTATTATTTTATGTTTCTGCACAATTGAGTATAAAATATTGATTGATTTCTCTAGGTGAGTCATGAGCAGCAGCTACAGTGTCACCCTGGCTGGCCCTGCCCCCTGGGGCTTCAGACTACAAGGAGGGAAGGACTTCTGTCTGCCTCTTACCATCTCACG
>OMLM01007801.1:214812-234306 GCA_900302695.1 Helostoma temminkii
TGTTTTCTTATCTATCTATCTATGTGTGTGTGTGCGTGTGCCATTGCAGCTCAATGATGGAAGCAAGGCATCCCAAGCCAAGATGAGTGTTGGAGACATCATCCTGTCCATTAATGGCATTTCCACACAAGGCATGAATCACCTAGAGGCCCAGAACAAAATTAAAGCCTGTACAGGCAATCTCAGCCTCACTCTACAGAGGTAACGGTTCCACACACACACACACACACACACAAGGTCCTTGAATTTCCTAGCTCATATGTAGAATGCATATTTTTACTCAGTTATTTTTTTACACATTTATTTAAACTTGAGAAGTTAGTGTTAAAGTAGAACCATAAACAAGATCAAGTTTGTAATTGGTTGTAGTTTATCAGTTCATATCACCTTCATTATAGTGTATATGTAGTATTTTAATTTATGTTATTGTGATTTCTGGGGAGATCGTTTTAAGACACAGCAATTGTGTATAGTTTACAATTTAGACTTTGATATATTTCATGTAAATCCATAGAGTTCTAATTACACTGTTGTCACAAGATAGGAAATTCTTAAATCCTTATATCTCCAGTAAGAACATGTTGTGTATAGACGTGGCATAGACGTGGCTGCATTGCTTGCTTAATTAATAGTAGATGTTCTTTCTGTCTGTGCAGTGTATGGCACCAAATCTGTAGACCTCATCAGATCAGACTTAAGCAACAGTTTGTATCTGATTATGCTGAGTTCATCAGCTGCTCTTCTGCTTTTCCCATTAGTAAAAGGAAGACCCCAGTATTGTGGGGCCCTGGAGTATATTAAATCCATAGTGCTGTGGTACGGTCAGTTTGAACGAAAGCTCTTAAATCCCTCTTTTCCTGAATATATGCTTCAAAGAAAATGGGTTATTATTAGATTTGTCCACAAAGGAAATGGTTCAGTTGGCAAATCCCCAAAACAACTTAGTATTTTATTTCCACAAGGTTTCACTTATATGGACACCTTGATTTAGTAATTCAGAAAAATAGTCCAACGTTAACAGCTTTTCACAGAAGTTTGTGACCTGTTACTGCACATTGTTGTGTTGGCTGTTCATTTTATCTCTTGTTATATAAAAAAAGTGATTCATTTTAATGAATTTAAGCCAAAAGAAGTATATTTTCCGCTCCCAAGTGTCCCAAGAAGAGTAACTTCAGTGTCAGACCCACGAAGCTAATGCAAAGCACGCACTCTCCAAGTTGTAAAAATATGTTGACAGAAAAACTCAGAGTCTGGTTTGGATGATCTGTCATTCTTTCACCACATCAAAGGAGAAAGGAGTCTGTGCTTTAATCGTGGGAAAACAGTCCTAAAATAGTCATGTCCCACAGCTGCATGTAATCTTTTGTGGCTAATGGATGCACAATGAAACACCAAGCATTTTAGTTTCACATGTAAACTACTAAACTAAAATTTCCCACAACAAACATCTACTTATAAAAGTGACACATGGTTGTTGTTGGCGTCACTTCTAGCCTCATTCTTAAATGCTTTGCAGGATAATGTTGTTCATAATAAAGTGTCCCTATGACACATACAAATAGAGGAACACTACGCATGGTATACATGGTAAACTCAAATGTTATTACTAAAAAGGATGTAATTTTTCTTACTTGGGGATTGAGACCTCACTTAACAGTATTACTATACAGAAAGTTAAAGAAGGGGGGATTAGAAATTAAACATCTGCATAAAATATGAAAATCTCATTACAAAATCAGTATTCAACAAAACAGTCCATGCTTATGTTTCACCTCCATGCATATTTATATAAATACTTAGTAGTTTTCATGGACACACTTCTGTAAAATCATGTTTTATGTCCATTCTTCCATCCATTGACATAAACTAAACTTGCACATTATATGATTATTATCAGTGAATTTTATGGGTACTTTTTGTTCTACGATTTTGGAAACCTGGCAGAGAAGCCAACACTTCCCAGGTGTCTGTGGGAAGAAGCTTTAGGAAAGTATGATAATTGATGTTTATTTATTGTCATTGAAATATACAGCACATCACAATGAAACACCACTCCCGAGAGGTTGTGGCTGGCTGCACCTGGCTCCAAAACCTATAACACAGTTAGCTCCCAGATCTAACCATATCCTGAAGTTTTACACAAGAATTCATGTCAGCTCCCATAGCTGTTTTGGATTTTGTGTATTTTCCATGTGTCTTTGTGTGTCTAGGATACATGCTGTTTTAGAGGGAACAGAGCAGTGGGACGAATTTAGGAAAGTAAATGTGTATCTGTTGCATCAATCTATTGGATTTAATGTATAACTGACTGTTTTTAAATTTTCACAAACTCAAGAAAAATCCTTATATTAATAGTGGAGAATACATACATCAACATATTACACTGGGAAATTCAAAGTATGCCCTTACTGTAGTTAAACTGTTCTTTTGATTACACTCTTTAAAAAAAAAAAAACAAAAACAAAAAATAACTTTTTATATATACACCCTTACACATATTATACTGTAACTATAGTATATAAAAGAAGCCACTTATTGTAGCTAAACACAAGTCCACTAGGCAGTGGGCTAAATCTACACATATTATATATTCTAATATATCGTCTATTATAATACATGGCCAATGTACACCCAATGTACACCCAAAAAGTCTTGGTGGTTGTAACAGGGTGAAGCAGAGGACAATCCAATACAGTCCAGAGCCCCTGCTGATTCATGGCTATGTGATGTGGTATGGTGGTCGGAAGGAACGTAAGGAAGACTGGATTATTACATTAGTTGGTCCTATATAATAAATGTATTTAATAGAATTGCAGTTTATTTAGTTGTGGTTGGAGTATCCAGAAATCTGACCTCAGACACTCCCTCATTGCCCAATTTGATGTTGCGTAGTGCAGTTAAGTTCAAATCTGAATGTCTTTTGAATGTCTGGTCCTGTGATTAATGTTTTATTCAACAATTTGCTTGCCAAGACAAGCAGACCTGACCAGAAAGTTATCACTCACAAAATTGAGGATCTATATTGTACATAGAGTGGCATGTCAAGACACATGGAGGTGGATGAATGAATTGCATCAGTATGACGCATGTGACTGCTGCAAGGATTCTTGCTTGACATGTGTTGAGAGTGTGTTATGTAAAGCTTCATTTGTATTTTGATTTCTGTTGTCTTGGTTTTTCATGTGTCAGTATGCAGTGTGAGAAAACCTAGAAATTGAAAAAACACCAATCAATACTAATATCTTACTTTCACTCAGGCAATAACCACATTAATCAAATATCCAGGCCACTGGTGGCAGCAGCATACTGTCCAATTACATGTTAATAAGCTTTAGCTGGAAATAGCAATCGCATTTCCTTGCTTTTCTAAAACCTTCTGTTCTGACTATTTCCAGTAAAGTGTCAAAATACCACCATTTCCAGTTTTTTTTTTTCTTTTCTCATTCTTGGTAAACCGAAAGGAACAGTCTGAAGAGAAGCAACATGGGATGATATGCTGGACACAAGCTGTGAGTTTTGCCACTGAGTGTAGGGGCTGGCTGCACAAAATAACAAAAATACAGAAAAAAGTTATTTCCACACCCATTAATTCCACATCCCTCTGTTGGAGTTTTTGTTTTGCTTTCCTTTTTCTTTCCTTCTTCTTCACACTTTTTCTAAAATTTTTGTATAGTGGTAAAACAGAAAGGGCCTGCCAGGTCTCTCACAGAGTTTAAACATTTATCAGACAGTCTAAAAAAATAGGAGTGCAGATCTTGTTCAACACAGATTTGGAATAACGCACAGTAATATGTGCATGACTTTAGTGACATTTACATATGGATTCTATACAATCCTGTCCCCACACTTATATATAAGTACCAGGTTCTGACTTGGAGCCTGCTTTAAAATGATAAAAGTAAACAATCTGTCTACTGACTATAGAATAAAGCAAAAAACAGAAACAGATGCTTGCTGTTAGAGAGTATTGTAAGAGATCTTTCAGAGCTGCTCTTGAGAAACTGAAATCAGCAAACAGCACAGGGAAAATTAAAGGCTACTATTATTTGAGCAGTTTTTCCTCCATGTAAAAAAAAATGTGAGACTGTAAGCTGGTAAGGCATGTCTGGTGTGCGGTGAGAAAACTGTGTTTATTAGCCTCTCCATCATTCAGTCAGATGTCACATGCCAGAATATTTCTCTTGGCCCTTAAAGAGACACAGGCAGGGTAGAAATGCGTCACTCTTATTTGCCCTCAGGCTTTTTTCTTCAGTTAACCTCCTCATTCTCTAATTCTGCATATGTGAGACAGGGTGAGTGCGCAGAGAAAACTGTGTTGATGAAAACCACACTTAAATCTCTACAAAAATCTTTAGCTGTCAAAGTTTTCCTAATTTCTATTTATATTATTTAGATATTAATCAGCTACTATTTACTGTAGGTATATAGTCTGTAAATTTACTCCATAAATAAACTTTGTAGTTATCTGCATCTGTAATCTAATTTAAAAAAGCATCCTGATTAGATTAGGTGGAATCAAATGAAGCATATTTGATGCTGAGTTAAGCCTAAACTGTATCTCTAACAATAGATTACAGATATAAAAATTTTCTCAGATATAGCTTTTGCGGTTATGAGTACTGTAGGTTTGGTTAACTTAAAATCAGTGTAAACCATAAAATATCACAGTTCAATAAATACATAAACGACACAGGGAATAACAGTGTGTGTAAACCACTCTGTACTGTATGGCAAGTTCTCCTTTTAGAAAAACTGTGGTATCCATAAAAAACACATTATTTACACTTAAGCAAAATGCTTAAATGTTATTGTTTAAACTGGTATCTTTGAAGCAGTAGTGTCTTATGTGGAGTCATGACTTTTCCCAGTGACAAATTCACCATTTGAATAAGCCTGACAATAAATAAATAATGTATAAATAACAAGAGTTTTTTGAAAGAACTGCCTAAATAAGTGTTTGATGTTGCATAATGAATCATATCCCCTTTTCCTGAAAAGCAGAAATACAGATTACCCAATGTTTGTTCATGAGATTTCTCACACCACCAAGAGATAATGTACTGTGACCCAGTTAGCGTCATCACTATCCAGTTACACTGACATTAACCAACATACCCGATTATATAAACATCGATGTTATGCACACACTCTCTCAGTGATTGTCTGTGTGTAAAAGCTCTCTGCTTAGGTCTAGCTAGGCAGGGGGCAGCACAGCAGAGATTGGCTGAGCAGAGCAGATGTTCGCGGGACCACCCTAGCAAGTGTTTGTTCAGTGTGCTCCGGGAAAAGACAGAGAGTGAATCCACCCATCTGCCCCTCATTGGGTCACTAATGGCAGATACACACTGTCTCGTCGTAGACTGGGACCTATTTGTAATGGAATGTGCTGTTTGATCTTTAGACCTTTCACTGTTTTCCTTGGCACAGTGTCGTGTTTCTCCACAAGCGAGTCCAATAATTCAAGTACTTTGGAAAATAAGCATACCCTATATTAACTGTTAAATGGAAAAGTGTAAATGCAAGTATGGGCATGGATGACATCGGCATCTGGTTGAAGGGTGGGGCTCTTCAGTCATCTGGTGCCAGGCTCAGTCAGAAGGGAAATGTGTGAGATTGTTGACTGTTTACCTAATATGGCAGAAAAAGGAAGGACGTCAGTGGACATACCATAGCTCATAGTCCGGAACTAGCCTTGCTGACTCAGTGTCTGTTTTTGTGTGTGTGTGTGTGTGTGTTTGTGTATTTTCTTGTTATGAGGCACAAGGGGCACATTGTCTAAAAATAGGGCACATTGTTAACAATGGCATCTGTCTCCATTTCAGTTTTAATACTTTACGATAACTAACTGTTATCTTCTACAGTCATTTTGAGAAGTTTCACTTACCAGACAGGAACTTACACGCACCTTGCTTGACATGAAAGGAAGTATAGTTCAAGGTGTTTTGGCATGCTTTAATACACCTACTGTGTAAAGGTGTGTGATGTATTAATGTTTATTATAAGGATAGACCGTAGAAAAAAGAGGCAACATAAGGGGAATATGAAGAATGAAACAAAATGACATGAAAACTTTTGGATATCAGTACTGGTTTCTGTTAAGTACCTCTCCAGAGAGCATACAAGCAGACTACCCTCCTCTCCCATAGGTGATAAAACTAAAGCAGCTGCTGCAAACTTGTGTGCAAGTCAGATGTACGTCACACTTTAGCACCAGTCCACACATGAACTCATGCTTTAAAATACTGTGCAGCATACTAGGTGTGTTGTTTTTGCACTTTAACTACAAATTACATATAATTATTGTTCACCATTTTCCGTAGCATGCAGTTTTGAACATGTTCTACTTTCAAGGCTACATTTTGTTTCCATATATTTTTTACCTTTGACCCTTACTTGAGAGGCGTAATCCATCATTGAACACATTGAGGTGTTCTGTTTTAAAGAGTGCTCTAAGGATGCTGCAATATCCTAGATACAATAATGTTTCTCTGACAAAACAAAAGAAATAAAAATAAAATGTATTTGATGTTTAGTCATTTAATGTGCATAAATAAAACTTTATTGGAAAATTATGTCTGGGTGCTATTAACATGCTGTGTGAGCAGTGAAGTAATTTTATAATTCCTTGTGTTTTCACAGACCCTCTACCTCTCCTCCTAACGCTGAAGTACCCAAGGTATGAAGTAAAATAAATATACACTTAAAGCTGTACAATAACTAAAAATCAACTTAATTCTTTTTATTTAATTATGAATATAATTTCAGTTTAGTTAAAATTGAGCATGCTCATGTTGCCCTTCTGAGATTATGTCAGAACACAGATTGACTTGGCATGCACTGTAGAGCATCTCTTTGATGTTGTATGGCACAGGCATGACTAATTCCTGCAGCTGTGACAAAACACGTTTGATTTTGATGTGACTGTTACATGCATGGGATTTTTGTGGATTTTCTGTTTGGGCATGGTGTGTGTCTCCACCCTTATCTAGGACGAACCACGAGAAATCATTAAGCCTGTCCCAATCACTCAGCCTGCACCAAGCACCACCCAGGCTAAGCCATCAATTCAGTCCAGTCCTGCATACAACAAGACACCTCGGCCTTTTGGAGGGGGAAGCAGCAGCGCAGTTACAGCTTCTTCCTCCCCGGCTGCCCCGAAAGTAGCCTCCATTCCCTCTGAATCATCTGCTTTCACGCCAGCGGCTCCTTCTCAACCACCCCAGCCTCCATTCCCACTGAAGTCAAGCCTCACTACCCCTGACCCAGCTCCAGCCAGCTCCATCCAAGGTCCCAAACCCAGCCCTATCCACTCCACCTTCACTTCCCCATCTGCCTCTTCCACCTCTTCATCTAAGTCCTCCTCTCCAGCCAAAGTGACAACCCCCTCCTCTCATCCCAATGTCCCTCAGCCCTCTGTCTATAACACACCTATCAAACTATACTCCAATGCCAATGCTTGTGAAGTGGCTATGGGACAGAGACGAGGTCTTTTGGAAAGTCAAGGCCTGTCAGAACACTTGAATGGGTAGGTACCATTCACCAAAAGCATTAACCACACGATTTCTCTTACACTGTCCCCTTATTTTCTAAGGTAACTGTATATTATCTCATGCCTGTTTTTGTCGTAAAATATGTTGGGTCTGGCTTTTACCAAATGACCCAAATAATGTCAGAGTACAGAAAAAAAACAATTTACAATATGCCATGATCACGATTGAGGCTAAAATCAAGATACAAATTTTAAGTGTCATTACCAGATGTAACATTACTGTCACATTCCTTCAGTCTTCCTTTGTTTGAAACCTTAGAATGCTTATAGAGGGGAAAGTACATTTTTCATCTGTGTTTCCATCCTGATCTGCATGCTTTATTATTCGTCTGATGATCTTATCTGCACATTCTCTCAGAAGGGCCTTACATTTAAAGAGCATATGTTGAGGACCATGTTCTTGTCTCCATCTGTTCGTTCATGCTCCTTCTTGGCTTCAGTTTCCTTTCCATTTACATTTTCTTTACCGACAGGAGGAAGAAGAGACAGACATCAAGTTAGTGCCATGAATGATAACATACTGTATTTGCTGGAGTGGCTTTCTGACTATGTGGAATATAATCACAGCCTTCGCATCTGTCTGGTTTATGATTACAAAATACTTGCCTGCACCTCTGAGCTAACCCTCACCAACCTTACATTAATGCTCATCCACTTGCAGTACATGTTCATTTCAGGGTCCAAACAAACTGCAAAGGCACCTTTGAGTTTCCACAGAACACCCAGCGGAGAGCAGCCTGTACTATCTATTAATTATCTTGCTGGCCTCAAACTATGTGTTGGTTAATACTGTGTTTACTCCTTGTGTAGACAGGCCTATCAACACACCCAGCTCTGTATCTGTCTGTCTCTATCTGCTACTGTTGTCTGTATGTTCACTCAAGGCCATTTAAATCACTGCCAAGAATATTCTGCTTTGGTTTAGAATAACCTGAAATCTGTCTTCACACACACAAACAATTGCAGATTACTTGGAAATTTAACATTAGCCTCACTTATAGTTTGCACCAGCATGTGAGCTTTGCTGTGCACTAGAACACTTAACAAAAGTATCATTGCGTCTGAAACACTATCAAATTATTTTTGGAAGAAAGGTGATTTTCCTATTTTCAAAGAACATTGCCCCATCTTGTGGTGAGATATGGTCACTGTCACTTGTTTGTCATCTAATGTTTAATGTCACTATTTTAGTAACACTGTTATTTATAAATTCCTTGCATTTAATGAAGTTGTATAATCTGCTTGGCATACACTCTGGTTTTCATGTGTACTAGTAAACCTCAGTTAAAGCATGGGTCGGAACAGTGTTATACAGTATACTTAGCATTTAATGCTTTAAATCAAACTTTAAAACTTTAAATTTGTGATTGTTTCTGTCTTTATATGTTTTTCCGTGCTATCCTCTTAATGCTCATCTGCAGAACTGCACATCCACCTAGACCTAGGAGGTAATTGTGAAATCTAGCAGCTGTTAGGTCAAATTGTGAAAAAAGCTGCACCCTTGATTGAATATGGAGTACTCACTGAATGGTATATCTGTGTGCGGTGTGCTATTGGTTGCTAATAATGCTAATTATGCATGTGTGTGTAAAAAAATGGGAACATTCTTGCCTGAGGGCCTGAGAAGTTAATATTTAACAATGTAATAAAAGTTTCTATCAGTGATCTCAATGATACACGCACTGTATGTTTAAAACACAAATGCTTTCTGTGTCTATAACATGATTCCTGTTTGAATGATCTGACTGTACAGAAAACCTGGTGTGGAGCCTGAGAGTCATGCGTCCCCACTGAATGATGCCAGCAAGAAGCGTCTGATTGAGGACACGGAGGACTGGCACCCTCGAACAGGCACTTCCCAGTCTCGCTCCTTCCAAATCCTGGCCCAGCTCACTGGCACTGAAAATGGTGTGTACCAAGCTCAGTGTGCTCACACCTTAGTAAGGTTGTTGATGCAGACCCTGAACAGTCATTTTACTTATTTTTGTTAAGTGCTGAATATTACTTTATTTTTAGGAATATTTGAGTATTATAGTGCAAATCTTAAAAACTGACTTTTTTTTTTAACTTTCCTGTTTTTAATAATCATATTTCATTCACCAAAACCTCAGTCTCTGTAGATGATAGTGATTTTATACAGTGGTTGTTTTAAATATCTGCTTTCAACACCATAAGATTTAATTTTTTTAAATTACTGTTTTGAGTGGAGGTAACATTAATGGTTACATGAGATGGCTGTGGT
Organism: Helostoma temminkii; assembly: GCA_900302695.1. Classification (NCBI taxonomy): domain Eukaryota; kingdom Metazoa; phylum Chordata; class Actinopteri; order Anabantiformes; family Helostomatidae; genus Helostoma; species Helostoma temminkii. The sequence continues at coordinate 224,604 of OMLM01007801.1, forward strand.
ATTTGGCGTCCCTCCATTCGTAGGGTTGTGTGTATGTGTGTGGTGGATCTGTTTAGCTGATGCACAATGACATTTACAGCAACCGAGTTAATAAAATGAAATGAGAATTTTAAATGGTGTTACCAGATGCTTGCGTGGATTCAGTCTGGTTTTCTTCTCTGTTGCAGAACAAGTTCCAGAGAAAGGTGGAAAGAAGTAAGTGGTTGATAATCTTAAATATAATCCACTTTGGTATGGCATAGTGTCTGTGGATGTTCATTTGGTCTGTCTGGTCTGTTTCCTGATTGAAGTTATTTCTAAGTCAGGATTGACCTGCAGTGTAATAATTTAATCAGGACCCCATGAGTCAAATTTAGATTCTCTGATATACTGTATACTGCTTAATTTAAAGCTTAATTTGGGGAAACTGCGGTGTGAACCTTTAGAGGAAGATGGTGACATATGGAAGTGAAAGTGGTCATGTACTCATCACAGGCTGCCGTTGCTACCATTGCTCTTATCTTAAGTCAGTTTAATCTGCACTACCTACCTCAGTCTGTCTTTTGTACCAGCTCCCCAACCAATCAATATGCCAAACTGTGGGTAATTAAGTGGTACTATGAGTAATAACACCCTGTTGTCCTTCTGTTAGTGAGGTTTTCTGATATTACACACCTACAGTATCTTAGTTTCTGAAAGGGGAAGTTTCTTGGTTAAAACCTTTTTCAAACTGTCTATTTCTTGCCTTTTCCCCTCATTTGTGCCTGTACTTTTTCTTGCTACTGTTTTAATCTTCAGACTTTTCCTTTCTCTTTTTCTTCTAATCCCATCTAATGGGCAAAATCAGAGCAAACAAGTTGGACCCAGAAGTTATAGGACACAAGTACAACAAACTGAGAGACTGGCATCATGGTGTTTCAGCACGAGTGCTTAATGTGCAGGAGACAAGGGTTTGTTTTATTTAATGTTTTACTATATTTATATTTTGACCCTTATTAAATGTATATTGCCTCATTTTGCACAACAGCATAGTTACCTTGTTTTGTCACATAAATTATTTAAATACCTGTTGCAATATTTTAAACAAAATGAGACAATGAAGCAAACAAACCCTATAAAATCCTGAAAAAATGCATTAAGTTTATAAAGTTATATCACACAATGTAAATTAATGCAGCCACATAATGTGTTAATGTGAAAATACAGCATTACAGTATGATGGTTTAGTTTTCTTTACCACATTGTTGAAGCCTCTATTTTCCACTTCACATGTTCTGTATTCTTATTTTTCTGTGCATGTCTGTATCTTTTTCTGTTTTCTATACTAATCAAAGTAGTTTCAATTGTCAGCATTCTCAATCAATCGCATCAATCTCAATAAACTGTTTTCCTTGGTGCTGTTTCTTATCTCTTAATCTTTCTTTTCTTCTTGCCTGACAGAAAAAGGTAAAGTTACCAGTTAGAAATTTCCAATAGGTGAAGGTCTATGTGGGGAAATTAGCTGTGCAATAGAACCACTTATACCAACTGTACTATTCAAAACATTAAATCCATATATTCTAAATTTAAATACAAATAACATTATACAGCAACAAATAACAGACTGGATAAGAAGAAGAAACACATAAATCAGAAAAATGATAAAACATAATTATGAGTCTGTGGCTGACATCACAATATGTTGTAACATGCAGCGTACTGTAGCTGAAAAATAAACAGCTTCAAGGTTACAAACTGTCATCTTGTTGAACAAATCCTTTCTCCAGCTGGTCTGTCTGGGCAGTAAACATCCCTGTCTGGCTGAATGATGATGTCCTTTTGTGGTTGTCTCGGACTTTGCTTTACTATTTTGCTATACCAGTCACCATAGATAGCAAATATGTTTCAGTAGCATTAAGGATGCTTGTACAGTGAAAAAAACATACATGAATAATATATTCAATCAAATTTAGAGCAGCAGATTACATGTTAGTTGTTACCTCAAGTGTTAAATGTTCTCTGGCTGGGAAACGTATGCAGCAGTACACCAACATTTCAGCTTTTATGGAGTTTAGACACTTTGTTGCCCATAGGAGGTGGTCAGCTTGAAATGTAAGCTGTAAAGTTTTATAAGGAGTGGTGACCAGAAAGACTAGCACATGTTGTTTTCTCTTAAAATATTTTATACAGCCACAGAAAAAAACACTAACACAGCCTCAGAGTGTCTCTTTCTCTGCTGTTTTATCTCTACTGAAATTAGACCTGGTTATCGCCTGCTGCCAAAAGATTGAATAAAGGAAATTATTGAAGCGTAAGCTACATGTGCACATGTGGCAAATGTGGCATTGCCACTTGTAATTGTTCCCTTATGTCAGCAATTGAAAAACCCTATGGACAGCAGTGCATATCCAGCAGCGGTGTATTGTTTGAATGTACACCATAATTGTCTTGATTGTTTCCATGTGTCATTGGGATTCCAACCAACTGATTGTAATGTTTAGTACCTGCACTTGACCAGGCCACACTCAACAGCAGTCTGTGGGACAGTCCTTCTATTACACTCCTATGTAGGGATTTCCCACACTTTCTACAACATTTTTACAGCTTTATACCAGATGGAAGGAAAAAGCTGTGGCTATGGTGGGTGTTTCCACAGAAAACACATTAAAGGCCATCAATAGTCAATCAGCGATTTCACTGTAGAGAAGTGTGTGTTTTGTGTCTATAGTGAGTTTTTACTTATGCAAAGTGTGTATGTCCGATTTCCAGTGAGGCAGTTGACAAAACCACTCCCACTATGCACACCTCGCCTGCAGCAAAAACGTATTCCAAAACTGCAGCAGCTCCCAAGAATGGCAACATTGTCCCCACTTCTACATTCAAGAGCCCTGCGGCCCAAAACAAGGCCCCCCACCAGCCTGGAGGTTCAACAGGTAGAGTAACCTACACTGTACAGAAATCCTCACTAGTGTTTGTTATTTACTCATATTGTACACTAAAACTGTTCTGCTTCTGCCAAGAATGTAAAATGATGTGTAGTTGCTTCTTTTAACCCACAGAGGGCATCCCGTTCTTTGAAATCACCACTGCTCAGCCGTAACATTTATTGCAGTTTTAATACCTGACACTAAGCCATTTAAGATTATGAGCTCTATAAAAAAACAGAGGTATTCCGTTAATGAGCTCAGATTATTGGCTTTTCCCAAGATCGCTTTAGTTGCATAACTTGTGAAATTGAGAATTATGTATTTTATTTTATGTGAAGGCTCCTCTTTAAATACAGCAGTCTCTGCCACAAGACCTCGAGTTGGTTGCGGGTAAATATTTGCTGAAAGGCATCAGTCAGAGTTCATTATTAGCAATACTAAGACATTCATGCACTCATTTATGAACAGACCTACTATGTGCCCTTATGTATTTCCCCAGAGGCTTTTTTAAGAAACGGTTGCTCAAAAGTGCCACAGGGATAGAGCAGGAGAGCCCACAGTTAGTTCTCTGTTGGCTGGGTTATTTGTCAGATTAACACATACTTCAGTTCAAGTAAACAAGCACATACTGTATCTCATAGTGCCCTTGTGAAATTGGGCTGGGTGTGTGGAATGTACTTTAGATTCATTTATTTTAAATTAAAATGTATTTGTATGGTACAATAATTTTGGTAGTTTAACTGTAGCAGCACCTTCTGAAGTAAGAAATTATTATGATGTTCAGGCTTTAAACCTTTTAAAGATAAGTGTTTTCCATATAGGTGCTTTTCATTTGACAACAGGCACCATGGTAAAAATTACTTGGGGTAATTTAGTTAACTAACAGAAATACCTTTCCACACAGACATTTATAGGGTTTGATGGAAAAATACAGAATCCTTTGTTTTTATGTTGAGCTAGACGTAGCTCATATATTGATATTAAAATTATATTAACAATCAGCATACAGGGTGCGCACATGTCCTAAATTTGCTAAACTACGCCCACGTTTCCACTTTAGTCTGCCAAACGTCCCACCAGAATACCAAGAACCATCAGCTCCGTGTGCTCAGCAATAGTCATGATGCTACCCAACCACTGTGTTGTTGTTGTGTTACAGTATATTGTGGATATTTTGGTGCTTGATCATTTCAGCTGAAAAGGCAGCTCTTCAAATGAATTATAATAAAAACATGGAGTAGAATACCTTAAAGAATCATATTATCATAATTTGCACACTCTGGACTCTTCTTTATTATTAAATGTAGTCCTCACTTTAGTTCTCACTTCTTTGCTAGTACCCCGTTCTGTTTATTCAGTTTGTTTGCTCACTGTTGCCAGGAAATATAGGGAGCACTTGTCCTTTGACCTTCCAAGTCTTTGATAGTGGTTCTTTCTTTCAATAGCATCTCTGTCCCCAATCCCCATTCCCCTGAGCACTCTGTCTGAGGGCAGTAAGCATTGACCTTCGTCCTGGATGCGTCTTTGCACTGTGGAAGAGAAGGAAAAACTGTGCATCCTTCCCACATGTTTTGAGATGAGGGGAGGGGGATTATTTTTCCAGGTGTCTCCTTTGACTCTGGGAATGTGTTGTTTCTGTCAGTGGGAAAATTGATCTCTTGAGGAGGGTGGGGAGGTTCTGTCCAGCTCAGTTGAGGTTACAGATCATCGAATCATTCACATTCATTATCTAACAACAAACACCTAAATTCTGCACATCTGCAGGGGTCAAGTAATGCTAAAGAATTAGTAGAGAAAGAAATGTAATAGTACTTCCTGAAACTAATTCTTATTACAAGCAGTGCATAAGTTTTTTTTGATTTATTAATTTTTCAGTTGTAGAAGGCCCATTTAGTCTGATACAGTGTTGTTATTATTATTATTATTATTATTATTTTTCTGTTTGAATACTATCAAATGACTTTCCCTGCTGGTTAAGGTTTTCCTAAGGGTGGAGCATCTCCATCTTTTGGCAAAGTGACCAGTTCTGCTCAAAGAGGTCCAGACCGCCCCGCCCCACAGCCACATCCAGAGGATCTGAACTCTCTGGTGCAGCGGGCTGAGCACATACCCGCTGGTACACGCACTCCAATGTGCAACAAGTGCAACAAAGTCATCAGGTAATGAGCATGAGAAAATTTTTATTTAAGAACTTTGAAACACACAAATGTTTCACTGATTATATTACAAAGTCTACACAATTTATATTGTTTATTTTTTCTGTAATTGTTAAAATCACCAATAGGTGGATGTTAATTATTGAGTAATCCTTGTCCCTTGCATGCTCTTACCAGGGGCCCTTTTCTCGTGGCCATGGGAATGTCGTGGCACCCTGAGGAATTCAACTGTGCTCACTGCCACTCCTCCCTGGCAGACCATGGATTTGTAGAGGAGAGGGGCCAAGTGTACTGCGTGCGTTGCTATGAGCAGTACTTTGCTCCCACCTGTGCCCGCTGCCACCAGAAGATTCTGGGGGTGAGTGGCACAACTGAAGGGACATTGTTATCTGAGTTAGTCTACTTGTACTGAAAACATACTAGTACCATAAAAATAGAATATCTACATATGTTCAAAACATGGCCTGAGATGCAGAACAAATTAAGATTAGGTCACTTGTGCAAATTATCACTGGGAATTCTGGTTGGAAACAAATAATTACTTGTTTAACACTCGTTTAACTAATAATAACTGTAAGAAAACATATAATCCTCCCTCTAAACATTTTAGGCTGTTTCATATGCAAAATAATCATATTTGGAATATGTAATATTAACTCTAACAAGTTGTTTCTTATTTCTGTTTATATATTTCCTCTGCAGGAAGTCATGAATGCCCTGAAACAGACCTGGCACGTTTCCTGTTTTGTCTGCACTGCCTGCCAGCAGCCAATCAGAGGCAACATGTTTCACATGGAGGATGGGCAGCCATACTGTGAAAAAGGTACAGTAAGAACCCACAAAATGTGAGCTGTTGTAAAGACACAAGTGTGTAAACAGACTACATTTGTCAATGTCCTATTTACTCAGACTACTACAACATGTTTGGGTCCAACTGCCATGGCTGTGACTTCCCCATAGAGGCAGGGGACAAATTCCTGGAGGCTCTAGGATTCACCTGGCATGACACCTGCTTTGTGTGTGCGGTAGGTCCAGGAAGCAACGTCAGTCCCAGAAATAACGAGGGTTAGATCTAAGAATAAAAACATAATTAGATAATCATTTGAATAACAATACTTCTCTGTGTGTCTGTGTTTCTCTACAGGTCTGCTCTGCTAATCTGGAAGGTCAGCCATTCTTCTCCAAAAAAGACAAACCTTTGTGCAAGAAACATGCCCACACAGTCAACATCTGACCTTCTACTATGAATATGAATGGGACGAGGCAGTTCACAGCAATTTATATTTTAATCAGACGTAAAATATTTTTAAAAGGGATCTGATTTATCTGTTTGTGTCTTCTTGTAGAATAATGTGAGATCAGAGGTTCCACTGCAAGCTTTATTTTGCTCTAGTGTTGTTTTATCATAGGTTCTTTCATTTTTTAATGAATGTGCAGGAATATATTTCAATTCACCTTTAGCCCCCTGTCCTGATCTGTACATAATGATTTATACATGTGAGCTCTCAGGGGTCTCATATTAGATAAAAAAAAACATGTGGAGAAACTGTGTAATGGACTAGTAAAGCTAATACAAGTTTTCTTTTTCTTAAGGGGAAAATATTTATTTGTAGGCAGGATTGTGTGTGAAAATGGAACATTTGAATATATCTTATGAATATTATTAATTATAACTATTATTGTACTATGGTATTTAATCATTTCCAGTTAATGATAGCACAAAGAAATGTGCACAGCTGTGTTTAAATTATACAGTTTATATTTCCTCTTTTATAGCGTTAAAGAATTTATGATTATACATTTTTAGAACAGATCGGGTAATGATGTCCTGTTTTTGATGTATATTTTGTAAAACGCACAATAGGTCAAAATAGCAAAATAGTTGTGTTATAGCAGTGAAAGCCTACATGAAACTATATTACAACTAACGCGAAATTCAACTGGGTCCTCCCAACGAAATGCAGGTAATAAGAATTATGTGATGATAAATATATTTTTAACATTTATGAAATGAACCGGGCAGTCATTCGTATCATATTCCATCCATGAGGACTTTATCATATTGTTTTTGTTCCCACTTGTTTTTGCAGTGTTTGCTAGAAGTTGTTAAATCAAAGTGAAACAGGTTTAATATATACTAGCTGCAGAGCACAATTTCTGTTGATAATAAATGTATAATTGTTATTTTCTCACTAGAAGCTGCAAAAAAGCTGCTCTCCTGTTGCTTTCATTTCAAATAAAAAGGGTTTGGATGTCATGTGTTGTAGCTATTGAATCCTTGTTCATCCTTTCTTTGTGGATGACACTGGACACAAAATCAAATACCTTGTATTTGTTTTATAAACATGTACCTGTTATGTGTTTGTCAATACATACAACACCTTGCAGCAAAGAGTTGATGTGGCCTATTATAAATCTTAATTATCCAGAGAGGTGTAACAGGCAGACAGGTTCTGTACAGTGGCAAATTGACTTGTTTTATTATTGTTCTTATTATTATTATTAATGTTGTTGTTTACTAAAAACAAGTCCAGTTGCCACTGTACAGAACATTTTAGGATAACCACGACCTGGATGACACACAGAGGAAACAAACCCTGAATCTAACGTTAAGTGTTTAGTTATCTGCTGGTGTTATTTTAAATGACATGAGCTGAGCGTTTTGATGTGCACTTCTCCAAGGCGTCGCAGGTGGGAGCTGTGCGCGGCACACGGGATTTAATGAGGCTCCAAACAAACCGCGGTGCACTTGGAAAAGTCTGCCACAAGACCGAGGGACACGTGCAAATAAAAGCAACCGCAGCTGAAGTCAAAACAAACGAGGATCGCACCTCGCTGGTTTTTAAAGTGAGAAGTGACGGTAAGTTTACTTTGCATTGGCTGTCGGAGCGCAGTTTGAGCAGAGTAGCAGTAGCGTTGCGGTTGTGATTATTAGGCTTTGCTCGCTGACTCGAGAGGGGTCCGGTTGTTTTCCGTGCTGCTGCTCATTAGAAGTCAGCTGAAGTGCTTATTTTGCCGTCTTGATGCTGGCAGCAGCTGCAGGGCGATCAGCGGGTCCCCGGACAGTGTTATTGGTGGAGTCAGTGATGATTGTGATGATGCTTATCAGTAATTGGTGCTGTGATTACCGCACAGTGCACCGTAATGTCTGATCTGAAGGAGATTGTCGTGTCTATATTGGGTTAAGATAAGATGCAGTTGACTATAGACGTTTTAATGAACTGACATTGATCTGATTATTGAGCTGCTGACAAAACCATTTAAAGTAATTCAAGCCTGCCCGGGTCAAATTTAAATAAGTAGTGGCTCTTCTTCATCACCAAAGGGTGTTTGCTCGGTATTAGCCATTTATTGCCATATTATTCTGAAGACTTTAAGAACTTAAAGCCCATGTTGGGTTAAAAGTTGAATTGTCCACTTCATAACAACTGCTGATGAACATCATGTCATGTGACAAAATTGACATTTTAGTGAGACTTAATTTTTACATAAAAAATTCTCCAGAGTCATAATAAGAATGGATGATTGCAGTGCGTGATTACAATTAGTTAATACTGTAAAGTTAAATGCATATAGAGGAGAAAAGAGGTTTCACTGCTTCTTCTGAGTTTCTTAATGTCTGGCAAGAAGCTAAAGACGCCATTGCCAGTCAGTGTACAGTGGCACGGGGTCAGTGGAAATATTTAACATTTGAATGCATGGCACAAAAACTCTCTGTGCTCTGCAGTTGATCATTGAACCAGAGCTGATGTTTGTGACATCACTGAGTTCCAGATGTTTACAGTACATCAGCATCTCAGATCTCAACCTGCTGCACATCATGCAGAGCTGCGGTGGTGTCAGTGAATGCACCAAACCTTTGATTCTCTACACGACAGAGAGGCTCACTGAGGCAGAACTGAGTGAGCGTTCTGGGGTAATAGTAAACACGCACACAGCGATCAAACCACCACCCAGTCTTTGCCCTGGCTCTGCCCCTGGCAGGAGAAACGCTTATTAGGCTTACATGGTGTGGATGGCATGTCAAGTGAGGGTGCATGGCAAGGCACCACTTTGTGGTCTACCACAAAGACTCAAGCTTCAAGTGTTTCAGCTTGTTGGACTCTCCTTACACAGAGTATATGTGTAAAAACCAGCATTCATCTTGTAAGGCTCAGTTATAGTGTTAAAAATGCCTGTGAGGTGGAGTCTTCATGGAGATCTATATGCAGAAATGACCAAAAGTAACATTTTTACACTAAATAGCTATTGTGTAAGTATCTGCTTATACAGTCATGGCCAAAAATATCAGCACCCTTGCAATTCTGTCAAGAAATTTGTTGCAGTTGCAAATGTTTTGGTACTCGCATGTTTGTTCGCATTGGAACAACACAAAAAAATCTGATACAATTCCACAGAGAACTCAAAAATGGACCAGACAAAATTATTGGCACCTTGTCAAAATTGTAAGAAATAATTGCTTTTCTAGCATGTGATGCTCCTGTAATTTGTATTTAGACACACCTGTGGCAAGTAACAGGTGTGGGCAATATAGTAATCATAATCACAACCAGTTAAAATGGAGAAAAGCTGATTCAACCTTTGTGTTGTTTGTAACACTGAGCATGCAGAAAAGAAAAAATGTGGAAAAACATGGACAATCTCCAGGCTACGAGTTCATCT
>OMLM01007801.1:234326-247918 GCA_900302695.1 Helostoma temminkii
TACGAGTTCATCTCCATCTTAATGTTCCTGTGTCCACTCTGCACAACATCATCAAGAGGTTTACAGCCGATGGCACTGTAGTTAACCTCCCTGGATGTGTGCGGAAGAGCAAAATTAATGAAAAATATAACAAAGGATTGTTCGAATGGTGGATGAAGAACCCTGATTAACTTCTAAACAAATTCAAGCTGATCTGCAGACACGGTGTACAGCAGTGTCAGCTCTGTTGCCATCTGATTAAAACTGGACACTATGGTAGGAGAACCAGGAGGACACCACTGCTGACACAATGGCATAAAAAAAGAAATATAGAGCTTTTTGGTAAAGGACATCATGGCACTGTTTACAGAAAAATAAATGAGGCCTTCAAAGAAGAGAACACAGTCCCTACAGTCAAACATGGTGGAAGTTTAAAGATGTTTTGGGGTTGCTTTGCTGCTTCTGTCACTGGATACCTTGACTGTGTGAACGGTATCATAAAATCTGAATTCAGCTGAATTCTGAATCTGAAGAATTTTGGGGCGCAGCTTAGTGGCCAGAAAGCTGCGTCTCCACCAGAGGTCATGGGTCTTTCAGCAGGACAATGACCTGAAACACACGTCAAAAAGCACTCGAAACGGTTACAAACAGAGCGCTGGAGAGTTCTGAAATGGCCAACAATGAGTCCAGATGTGAATCCCATTGAAAACATGTGGAGAGATCTCAAAACAGCAGTTGGGAGAAGGCATCCATCAAATCTGAATGACCTGGAGCAGTTTGCAAAAGAAAAGTGGTCCAAAATTCCAGTAGAGAGGTGTAAGAAACTCATTCATGGTTACAGGATCCAATTGATTTCAGTTATTTTTTCCAAAGGTGATGCTACCAAATGTTAAGTTAAGGGGGCCAGTAATTTTGTCCAGCGCATTTTTGGGTTCTGTGTGGAATTGTATCAGATTGGACTTTTCCTCTCAGTTTTTTTGTATTGTTCCAATGCAAACAAAGAAATTTACATGCGAGTACCAAAACATTTGCAACTGCAACAAATTTCTAAGAGAAGAGTTGCATTATTTGGTTGGCATTATTATAATAATAATTATTAATAAAGTGAAAGTAAGACGTGTTCATATCAGCTGCTCTTAGATATGTTGCAAGTTCGAACATCCCTGTGTTCTTAAACACACGTGCATCTACACCAGAAACTGTATATACAGTCTATGATCTACACGCAGACATACACACAGTCATTTACTTTTGGATGTGCATAATGTATATTAAACCTATAAACAAACCCTCGTGATCTATGAAGAAACTGGCCTGAGTCTCAGTTGGTTCAGATGGCTAAACTTAGAAAGCTGCGACCTCTCACCCCAACTTCCTTTCTTTTAATTACAGAAAGTAAGTCCAGCCAGTCAGAGCAGAGATATTTGGCGCATATTTAGAGGCTTAATAGGGGCAGTATTTTTAGGACTGCATGAGGAAGGTGGGATATATTCCTTCCAGAGAGTCCGAAAGATGCCAGAGACAGAGGAGCACTCTAGCTATCTGTTTGAATAGAAACACTGAAGTTTTCAGTTTATCACTTCACGCTGTAAAATGATCATAGTAACTGTCAGACAGCACATGGTGGAGCTGCAGTTGAGAGAAACTGTCTTAGATAGCTCAATGTCTTTTCCAGCTGCAACAGCATTATAATTGTTCACAACTTCCTTTAGTTTCCTCTCCTCTACACACACTAATAGAGGAGCATCTCATATCAAGGCTTTCCTAAGGTAACTATGGCCTTTCCATCTGTCATTGACTCTTGGCTCTTCTACGTGCACACTAACACTCGGGCCACACCCACAGATACCAAAGGAAAGACAGTCACAACACAGCGTTATTTTCTTTGCAACAACACTATGAATACAGATGCTGCCTAGGATGCAGGCCTGTGCTTGTATTTGTTCCAGACAGCCTCATCTCTCCACTCTTAAAGTTTGAATTTCAGCTTGGAGATAAAGTGTCATTATGATCATTGGTAGTTTTATACTATTCCTCCTCTCATCAGCTTGAGAGTACAAGTTGCTGATCTTGTTCCTCTGGAGTAATCTTCTTGTAATCTGCTTGCTGCTTGGCCGGGTCTTTGAAAATTAATTCAGCAACCAGAGCTAAGTACAAATGCCCCACATGTTGTTTCATCTATAATCACTGATGAGAGACAAATGCAGGCAACAGGAATTACTTAAAGCCGCAAGCTGTGCTGCTCTTTGCCTGGAAGGTCAGAAACCATGTGGGAGAAAGCGGACATCCTGTTATTAGAGAAACAGAGAGACAGAAAAAAAGAAGCAGAAAGGGGTACATGACGAGCGGGGGGATGACTGAAGATCGAAGAACAGAAGAGGATAATGGTACTTTGCATGATTAGGTGAAAGTCAAATTGGGGAAATGACCTGAGCTTGAAATTTAGTCTGAGTCCTTTAAGTTATAGATGGTAGTCATATGAGCTCCTTCTCATAACTGAACTTTTTTCTTTCAGAAAAAGACAAGTGCTGGCGCTCCAGCTGGATCGAGTGACAGGATGTTTTCTGATATCTTATATTTGGATGGTAAGTTGAATCAGACCGTCTTCATCTGTTTAGCTGAATCTTATAAATTGAATGGCATAATTGGCACAATTATTCGAGACAGACTGATAAGTATAAGCTCAAATGTAATATGGAGTGGCCTTACTTGATGGTCCAGGCAGATAAGATTGTGAAGAAAATGAAATCTAAAGCTAAAAGCAGTATTGATAGACTGAGCATTGATTCCCCTACTGTGGAGGCAGTATTTGCCTGGGTTGATCCTCTGTGTGTGTGTGTGTGTGTGTTTGTTTTGAGATCTTAATGCCATCTTTGCAGCAATTTGCCCCCAAAGTGGCAGGCTAATTGACTTTCTGCTGAGCACACGGATGGCTATGTAAAGTAAACCACGCTGACAATAATAGAATCATGTTTTCTCCACTAAAGTACTAGGCTAGACAGAGGCTCCGTCTACTGACCAGAGTGCTGGAAAAAAATGAGATCAACATCTGATAGAGTGTAGTAAATTTTAGAAACTCTTAGAAGCTTTAATTTCATCTGAGTGACTTACATAGCAGCAGAGGGACATGTGAATGTTTGTTCATGTGAAAAAAGATATTTTCGTCTATGTCCAACAAATATTCCTATTCTTACATTCTTGAGATGTTGATCTTGTAAATAATTGGACTCATTTATGTAACAGATATTTCTTTCTTCTGTTGTCAAAAATATGCACCGATTTTGAAATAGTAACACATCCACTGGATACTGAATAGTGTGTTGCAGCAGAAAGTCTAATTTGACGAGACAACAGCACTTTATATTTTTGCCCAATGATTTCTATGGTGCGTGGGCATGCTGCATCATTTAATTAGCATTCCTTTTACATTAAGCAATGCAAGCAAGCAGCGTGCCACTACAGGACTCATCATAAACAGAAAAATATGCTGACATAGCAGAGAGCCTCAGAGGTTGAAGTGGGCTCTGGAAAACAGAGTTCCTGTACCGAGCGGGGACAAAAGTAGCCTGTGTGTGTGGGACAACCTTCCTCTGACTGTGCGACAGTGACCTGTTGGCAGGAAAAGTGTAGTGTGCCAAAACCAAGCGCTGGTTTGAGTTGGATAGTAACTCACACTTTTAAAGAATGTCAAGAATCTGTGTGTTAAAGTTCACACTGTATCACCGTCTGTGGCTGGATCCTGGCAAATAAAAGACAGCTGTGTGTGCCTGTGTTTTGTGTGTGTGTGCGAGCAGAAACTTAACAAAAACTTATTTCATGTAAAAATCATTGATTTAGTTTTGTATGGGTGTGTTTGGAGAATTTTGTGGTGTCATCATTATTGCAGTCCACACTGTCACACACTCTCAAATACACACTCATCTGACATGCAGGTAGCAGACAGAATGTCAGCCTATAATTATGCTCTAGCTTGGTGGTTTATCACAAAAAGACAGGTCAGCCAGACCACCCAGAATCACTGAATAAGTCACCTGTGATGTGAAAGGGAAAGTCCAAAATTGAACACTCCTTTCTGTGTTAGTTCAGCACTGTACCCAGCTGAGACTCAGTGTTATTTTGTTGCTATAATTCAGGCTCAAGGTCTCTTCTAATTCCTTATATCTGTATGAGGTCCTGTGTTTCACCACATTTACACCGCATCACCATCTCCACTCGGAGTTCGATCTGTCAACAGACCAATGTTAAAAGCTTTGTTCTGAATTTTTTAGTGTGTCTGCTGTATTCTACTGTAGACCGCATTCGACATCATATCTGCTTCTGCGATTGCACCTCACGCTTGACGGCTAAATAGCAAGTGACAGCGAGTGCCACTCAGACTGTGAGGGGAGATGGAGAAACAGATGAAATCAATTTATGTCTTGTTCATGTTTTTCCTGTTGCTCAGTCCTGTGTTACTGATGGCAGACTGTGAAATCGCTTTCATATGTTCTTTTTTTTCCATAGATTCGGGAGAGGGCAGAGGGCATTTAGAGTCATACCTGTGAGGCAGTGTGTGTGGACATGTGCTGACATCAGAGCACTGAATTATAGACCCAGAGGATAGAGAAGGATGAAGAAAATGCTGCAGTGACATTGCAGAAGAAGCTGGATTTGTAAAGATCACATAAGGTGAGTCTGCCCTCACAATGACATCTATTATCAACGCTTATCCCTTAATTAAAGATTCACATACTGGAACAAGCAGGACAGAATGTGCCATATGAAAAGAGTAATAGTATCTTACAGTAACAAATATGAACAGATACAGTCGGCACTCTTCTGGGAATAGTAGTTTTATATACTGTATTTGTTGGCTGTCTTCATAATGTTGTATTTTAAAATGCTAGGCTCCCAGTAGCATGCTGTAAACAAGGTACACACACTCACACACTCTCACTTGCAATACTGCATAACATTGTTGTCAGGTTTTGGCACTGGTTGTAGGATTAGGGAGGCAGCCAATATAGGCGACAGGTGACAACTCTTCATGAAAAGGACTATCTCTGGATTAACTAAATTACTTTTGCAAACGAATTGTGAGTCATGTTACTGTGGTTGCATGTCATTTTGCAGGTCAGCTCGTATTTGTTGTATATGCCTGTTGTATCCCTGATGAGTCGTTTGAATCTGTGACAGCTGTTGTTCTTTATTTATGTTTTGGAATGACTCGTCATGACTTTCCAAACCTTCCCCCATGTGATTTTGAATGATTTGTTATGGTTATTCTTGACTGGCTCTCCTGCAGCTTTGGCAGAGATAATTTGTCTTCTTTGGAGCTCTATTCAGTATCTTTTGTTACTTTGAAAATATCAGCCTACTGATGGTTTTATAGCTACAGATACTGCTGTGCTAGCCTGCATTCAGCCTAATATGACCCACTTTGGTATCAGTGTTTGTAATTGTGATTAAGTTACTTCAATTATATGCACAGTTACTGGTATAAAGGTCTGATGACATCACTGAAAGAAGAGTTACAGACTTCCATGAATAAATCATTATGGTTATATTGTGTTTGGCACACACGCACTAATCTATCAGGAGGAACGTGAGGACCAGTGCAGCAGTGTATATTTCATATTTACAGTTTATATGTGACTATCATCAAATTGATTATATCATCATATTATTGTGTGATATTACATTTCAGACTGATGCCTACAAAAGCTTGATGAAGACCTATGTAGCATTTTTCTGTTTTTCAAATCAACTTCCAAGTCGGGCCTCTTCTGTGGCTCTGAGAGCTTTACCCAGAGGAGAGGTTGGATTAGATTACAACAAAAAGAAAGAAAGAGAGTAGCAGCTAGCTAACCTGCTACACCCTGAATTGTTATTGCAGGTGCTTGAGAGCAGACACAGCTGTTAATTACTTCTACGTAGCTACACACATGGAGCTGCAGTCACACATGAATGGACACTTACAAGTGCTTGTGGCATGCCAGAGTACACAGATTAGGATTTAAGAATCAGACGAAAGTTTCAAGGGATTAAATGCTTTCTTGGTTTATACAATCCGCTGGTTTAATTCAGTGTTTGCTTTGGACTTTTTTCTAAATGTATGTTTGAGAAAGACTAAGTTGCCCACATCAGCCAGCCACATTTGTACAAAGCGCTGAAAGTGAATAATCCATAAAATGTATCTACTTTTATCAGTTAAATTAACACCCACAGTTTAAAATGTAAATCTTTCACAATTTGTGGTTAAGTGCAGCTGCCCACAATTGCCTTTAAATTTGACAGCCAAGTTGATTCTCAGCTCTTTCTGAAAAGTGAAGTACCATAAAACAATAACTACAGTACATGTACGTAATACATCTTAGTGACTTTCAGGAATAGTACAACATACCCAGCAATGCAGTTGCTGACAAATTTGTCCATCCATCATTTAAAGAGGGCGAGACAGTGTGTTCACTCCTGATTTAGCTCATCCCTGTCTGACTGAGTGCGTCTGCAGCTCCATCTTCTGTTTGTTAACACACATTAATCACATACATCATCATTGTGCTGAAACAGGATAGAGAGAATATTCACTGTCAGTAAAATCGGTACAGTATATGTAAGATATGTTAGTGTTTCTAGGCGGAGAACATTATGTCCATTCAAAAATATTTAATCTGCAAGTCATGTGCAGTAGTTTGTTGTTTAGCACTTCCTTGTTTTTTGGGGTCAATCTCTACAGTAAGTGTGTGTGTGTGTGTGTGTGTGTGTGTGTGTGTGTGTGTGTGTGAGCACATGCTGACCAGAAATTCGAAGATAGGCAACTTTACTGTTAACGTGTTATGACTTTATTGATTTCCTGATTCAGCAGAAAATGCCTTATTTATACACATATAGACAGACACACACACTAACATTTTTTTTTTGACAAGTAAGAACATTTTTCTGCTTTTGGACACAAAATGGTCAAGGTGCTGGGTGTTTCCTACTTTTTAAAGCCCGTGTTTGTTTTAGTTTTTTGAAAGTGCTTTAAACTGGTCTGTTCCATTGTAGCACAAGTGGGTGAGAAGGAAGGAGCGAAAAAGGGAGCTGAGAGAAAAACCTTAAATGTGAAAATGACTGGAACTCCCAGGGTTCTCAAAACAGAAATAAAGATTTCATTACACATACCTGGGCAACTGAGGGCATGGAAAAAACCCTCCCTCTGAGTGCACATGTGTACACATACACACATACGTATACTCAACAGCTGGGCTGGTCAGAGAAATAATAAGAATAATGTAAACTAAACAGAGCAGAGACAACTCCCAGCCAACCGAGCCTGCATGTGTCAGTTTCAGAAAAACGCAGAACCCCGGTCATCAATCACAGGCAGGAGGGCCTCAGTCATGCTGACAGGCTCGCACCAAGAGGAGGCAGAATTTTTTGGCCACTCTCTGTGTGTGGATGGGCTGGTGGCAGCTGTGTTCTCAGACCTGACTAAAGCATCATAGGTCAGGTTTGGCTGAGCTTCTTCCAAGGTGTATAAGACTGACCGATGATGAGGCATCAAACTTACATCAACAGCAGAGAAAAGCTAATGGTCTTCACTTGTCAGTAATGCTGGTTGGCAGTTTATAAAGATCCTTCTCAGTGTTATTTTATTAGGTTTTTGTGTAAGCTGCGGATCATGAAAACCGTCTATGTGAGTGTGTTGTGGGAATATTCTCATGTTGGCTTGACAGTCTACTAGTAACAGTATAACTACAGACAGTAAATTGACCAAAACCAAGCAAACAGAACTAAGGGAGACAGACAGTCCTGCAGGGCCAACCCTTAGTTTAGTGCTTAAAATTAAACCTTCACTGGGATTTATAAAGACAAGGGGGTAAAGGGATATAAGGAGACATCCTCTGGCCAAGACAACCCCCCTCGAGGTTTCTACCCTCAGTTCTGTCTGTTTCAATACGTCTGGAATGACATACTATGTATATGTTGGTGCTTTTTGGACTTACTGCACACATTATAATTAAACTCCATTGTGAGATACTTTGTAGCTGTTTTAGGCTAAGCTAAGCTAGTCACCTCTAGCTTCATGTTTAGTGTAAAGACTTGAGTGGAATCAATGTCTGACTTCTAATTTTCGGTGAGAAAGTGAATACTGTAAGTGTAATATCCGAACTTGGTGTGTGTGCGTGTGAAAATGCATCCACTGTCTCAAATCATAAATTAGACGTATAGGTAGACTTTGAAGATACAGTTCTTGAACTGCTCTGGATCTATTTGATATGTAACTCCAGAAGTCCACGTAGGCCATATTTCTCTTGTCCACAGACACAAGTTTATACTGCGGACCCAGTACAAACAGAATTCATCATTATCCTGATGTTCTCAGCCCTCTGTGAGCTGAATGGATGTCTCACTGTGTCCAATTGTTTCTTCACCCACTGTCCATCTATATTAGACACAGGGTGACAGGACAGCTGCCTTAGTCAATGTGTGCATGCACAAGATTTCATGTTTGTCTTGCGATAGATCTGGCATGGCAAATTAATGTTATGTGGTTTGTTTGACTGAGTATGCTGTCTCTCTGGTGCAGTCTCTGATCCTGACACTGGACCCAAAATGGGAATCATCACCAAGGAATTTGGCAGGCTTTGATCGCAGAGATGTCCAGTCAGGGTGCAGGGTTAATGTCCTGTCTGTAGGGGAAAGCATGACACATTCATCTTTACTAAAAAATGGCATTTGTGTGACAGTGGACTGTGAATGCTTTTTGTCAGTCAGACAAGAGTGAAAACTCTCCTTCTCCTGTGTTTGCTTGTCACTCACGTGTACACAATTTAATTCCTTAAAAAACAAAGAACAAAAATATATGTGACTTCATCTTCAAGGTCAAGAAACACAGATGAGTGTCCTAAACAAACCATAATGAGGCCATAATTGCTTGTCATGACTGTTTACATTCTTCCAAACAGAGCCTTCAGATAGAAGCTCCGCAGATCATAAGAAAGCCAAAACTGTGATGGTAAACATTCTGCAGAAGCTCATCATGACATTTCAGTGACACTTTACCCAGTTCTTATTCAACCTGAAACATTTGAGGAAGAAGTGAGAATTCAAAATATAATATCTCCTCCATATCTGTATGTTCAAATTATGTTCAGGCTGCTCTAAAGCTCAGTGTTTGACATTACTTTTTTAGGCTTAGACTTCAAAAGCAAATGCAGAGCGATTAAACAGTAGGGGAAAAAACTTCTAAAGCAGCCATTAGAGGAGTGTCCTGCTGATTTTACTATTGAAGAAAACAACCAGTTACAACTTTCAAACCCACCTCGTAATCAGAATTTGGAAACTTCATAGTAAATTGATCTTACATGTGCGGTAAAATCCATGATAAGAGAAACAGTGGTTCATCCTGAACTTTATAACAGCCCTGCACAAACGTCAGGACAATAACTATAAGAACCTGTAGAGTTAGAGGAAATGACAATCTATCATGAGTAGTGTGTGATGACATGTCTGACCCCATGTCCTCTCACTCTCTCACTCACAAGACACACAAAATGCTTGCTCTGAGGTATTATGGTAGTATGGTAGTCAGACATTGCACAAAGTTTCCTCAGAAAGTATGTTTTTATACAGTAAATTTCAGATTCATACAAATCAGTGTTATCGAGTTTGTTTGAGAAAGCATCCATTGACTATAAACCTGTTTGCAATATAGCAATAATCTTTGCAATTTGTTAACTTGGCTGTGCACAGACTCAAAGTACATGTGATTATTACAAAAACTGGAACCCACTCAGTGTGTCCTTGAGAGTCTCCACCACTGCCCCATAGCCTAGCAAACATTTTACTCTCTTTAAAACACATTCCATGCAACACTAACATAAAAAAATGTAAATGAATTATGAATTAATAATAATAATGTTTGTTCAGGGTCCAATCATGTGCCACAGAAAGCCAAGGCTGAGCAGATTTTTAGCAAAACACTTGTGTTCCTTCTCAAGAAGGAGGTTGGGATTGAGACCTCAAGACAGAACTGTGATCACTGTAGACTTTTAGCCATACATTTTTGTCAAGGCAACTTTCCTCCCACAACTACTGAAGACTCTCTGTTTACACATGTACCATACTTTATCAGTGAACCCCTTAATCCACCACAGCTGGTCCACTGTAAATACAATTAACCCCGGTAATTGTGTGATGTTGACTTTGGGTTTCGTACACTTTCTCACTGACTGTTGGTAGCCCGTTCTCTCTGAGGGTGACATCATGGGTTTCAGGTTGCCTGTTGCGGCTTCGGGTTCCCTGGGGGGTCAGGGAGTCTCAGCGTAGACCTGGAGAGCAGATCCATGCTGTGAATAGACATTTTTCTCTCTTCACTCTCCCCTCCTTCTGCTCTGACACACACAGTCGACTGACCTCTCTGCCACCTCTCTGTGAGCTCAGTCTGTTATTGGCTCCATTATGATGTGTTGACAGATGAGGCAGATGTGTGTTCCCCTCTTGTAGATAGTTTGTCAGTGTTTTCAGATTTAGAAATCTCTGGAATTAGCTGACTAGTGACAGTAACGTGATTTCATGGCAGTTTGGTTATATGGATTGTTTACAAAATCTGTGTGACAGTTCAATTGTGTTTTGTATATGCTTTTGTTTTGTATGTGTGTAAGATATTTGTGATCCCAGCATTGCAATTGTGATTTTTCCTTAGAGTTGTGAGTTGTTTTCAGTGCAGAGCATGCTTTCCTCAGTAAGTGTCATTATTTCAGTGTTATATTTAAGTTATTTAACATCAGCCTGCAAAGTCAACATCTTTCACTGTGATGTCAAATAAGCAACATGGGCCAGTTTTCCTCTGTTGCTCTGTTTTATTTTCCACTCCCTGCATGGACACACCTGGTGATGGTATCCACTAGATCCACTCAGAAAACACACTTCATCATCATGCATCAGAAAACTAAAGCACGTTCTAGGAAGCACAGATCAAATGTTTTCCAGTTTTTCTTGTTTCTGCCTTGTAGTTATGTTAGAAATTGATGGGTAGAAGTGCAAGGTTCACGTATTTTCTGCATGACAACCAGGCTGAAAAGTTTTAGAATCACATGTGGGAAAACATTTTTTAAACATTGTACACACTTAAAACAAGGTCTGAGGGGAGGGATTTGTCTGTAATTCTGTATTGATCCTTCCTAGACAGACCGTCTGGCAGACTGACACGCTGTCATACCTACAGACACACAGCCACACTGGCTGCATGCCTCATCTCATCTAACTATAGAAGCAAATAAAAGCTGAGGCAAATTTGTGGCTGATTTAATGGCTTATAGTGAACGATCAAGTTGGGTCGAGCAAAAAAAAAAGCCCATTTTGTTTTCCAGGCTAAATGTCAGTCTCAGACATTGATACATCATTACCTTGTTGTTTGCAAAGTCTGTGCTGACTTTGGTTTTTCATTTTTTTTTGCTTTTGTTACATTGGAATAACTGGAAATACTCTTTAAATCCATTAGATTTGGTAGAAAGTAAGATAGGAAATAATTAAATGTGCCAGATATTGTTAAAACGGCATAGACAAAGTTCAATTTACAGTTGTGTCTCTTCTAATGCAATTGGATTGGCTGAATGGACTAAAAGTATACCAGGATGGCAGAAATGAACACTCCATTGTACATGCTATTTATTATACTTTATTATGCATATGCAGAATAACTTGCCAAAAGCATTGCTATAGTTTGTAACTCATAGTAACACTTGAATGTTACTGAAACACGTGAATTAATGTTTAAGGAGAATCAATCTCAGCCATTGGATATTAAAAGGAAAACACTGGTAATTGGTTTACTTGGAGACCTAGATGTAATAAGGTTGTAATTATGGCCAAACTCTGGTTTAATTCGGTAGCAATTTTTAGATAATCCCTGTACAAATAAAAGTAATGTCTTTTAATAGAAAAACATATATACAGTATAGTAAATAGTAACCAGTATATTGTCACATTTTTTTATTCTTACTGCTGTAAGTGTATAATATATGTGTATTTTTAGGCTTTATCTAAACTGGAGTTTGATGTTTTACAAAAGAAAAAAAGTCACAGTTATAATTGAGAAGTTCAATAACTTAGTTACTGTTGTAAGAAGAGTCGGTTGTCCACCAGTTGGTTGGTGCTTCAGTTTCTACCAACGTGTCCTTAAACATTTAAGCCCAACTTGTGTTCTCATTAGTATAATATCTTCTGTGTGTCTCCATGAGTTTTGTCATGTCTCAGAAAACTCAAGTTATCTCAGGTGGGGTGAAAGAATGCAAATTGTTAAAGACAAAGCTGTTGTTGTGTGTGGAGTTTGTAGGATAAAGCTTTTTTGATGGATGACTGGTCAGAATATCTCAGCCTCTGGTGTATCGGCTTTAGCATGTATATATGTATTGAAGCCTAACTTTATATACATATCAGTGCATTGGTACATAAGTGGAGAACCTCTTTAAGGCAAGGTAAGGTAACATATAATGAGTGTAGTAACAGTAAAAGTTACTACAAATGATTCAACCTGCATTTTAGAAGTACCTGTCAATAAAAAAGTCATCCCAAAAACCCTCCATCAGTCGTTTGGAAGAACTCTGTGGCTTAGTGACCAGCTGGGATTCATCACTGCATAAAAGGACATGAAGAATCTCAGGTCTCAGAATACAGTAACATACAAAACAAAGTCTGTGAAGAAAGAAAAAAGTAAGCAACAATTTATGGTGAAGTAAACATACTGTATTGGATAAATATTCATGCTACTCATCTTTCTGGGGATCATTGTAGAAGGAAAAAAAAGCTAGAGAATGAAAGAGAGAGGGGACAATGGCTGGAGTGTGACTGAACAGACATTCAAAATGTGCGGTTGCATTCTCGCTTTGTTCCCTGGGATCACAGTTGTGGCAGATGCAGGAGCGGCTGGGAGCAGCTGTTTCGCTCTCCGTTCTCTAGTTACAGGCGCTGGCACTGCCTGAACTCTAGGGATGGGCAGAAGGGCACATTGTCGAGTCTTAATAGTGTTTGTTCTCTGAGGGTGGGCAAAAAGAGTCCTCAGACTCAACAGAACCCCATCAGTACGGTTGGCATTGGAAGAGAGAGATGAGGCCGAAGGTGTCATAAAAAGTGGGACTGGTGACAAGACATAACACACAGCTGGTCTCACTCTCACCGGACCTCTGGCGCCATTAATTACTCTGACTGTGAAGGCTACAGTGAACTCAAAATATTATTGGAAAATACATTATAATTTATTGTTCTTGTCAGTGGTAGTCAGATCAGATATGAATTGGATAGAAATCACTAAAATTGACAAATGTATGCAAGAATTTCTACGACTTAACGTATACTGAGGAGTTGTACTTCATTCCAATGCAAACTGGCACATATAACAAAGTTAGCTTTATTGCAAAGGAAAGGAAAAACTGAACGCTCTGGTGAGTATTTAAACACAGCTGGCTGATTAAGTGCCACGAAGCCATGAGTTTTGTACCGTAAAAGAAATAGTTTATTATGGTTTAGTACATACATTATAAGACTTCACTGTGTCGCAGGATTATTTTTTTGTGTATGGTAATAGTTAATTTGTAAATGGTGTGCACTTATACAGCACTTCTTTTTCTTTTTAGTACTTAAAGCACTTA
>OMLM01007802.1:0-13486 GCA_900302695.1 Helostoma temminkii
AGACGTGCAGCAGCATTTTGAATAAGCTGCAGTCGAGAGATTGACGACTGACTGACGCCAAAATAAAGTGCATTACAGTAATCCAGCCGAGTAGTAACAAAGGCGTGGATTACAGTTTCAAAGTGCTGCTTAGAAAGAACTGGCTTAACTTTGGCCAGTTGCCTCAGGTGGAAAAAACTAGACTTTACCACAGACCGAATCTGGCTTTCGAGCTTTAGGTCAGTGTCCATTTTAAACCCAAGGTTAACAATTTCCGATTTGGCGTATTCAGCCAAGGGGCCCAAGTCTACAGGGGCAGCAGCCCCATTTGATGAGTTGGTTCCCAGCACCATTACTTCAGTCTTTGAATCATTAAAATGTAAAAGGTTAAGAGCCATCCAGTCCTTAATGTCCTTTAAACAGTCCAGTAATGAGCTGACAGAAAAACCATCCCTCTTATTAAGAGGGACATAGAGCTGACAGTCATCAGCATAGCAGTGGAAAGAGATGCCATGTTTTCTGAGAATGGAGCCCAAGGGCAGCAAATATAAAGAGAACAGGATGGGGCCTAAAATAGAGCCTTGTGGGACCCCACAGGACAGAGGAGCAGAGGAGGACTGGAAATGTCCAAGTTGGACACAAAAAGTTCTGTCCTTTAAGTAGGACTTGAACCAACTCAGAGCTGGGCCCTTAATACTAACCCAGTGTTCTAAGCGGGAGAATTACCATAGAACCACTGGCCAAAACATATCATTGTTTGCTGACAACTTGTTTGCATTTGTGGGTGACCCCTCACTATCAATACCAGCCCTCAGTGAATATGGAGGATTATCAGGTTATGTGATTAATGAGAGCAAATCAATAGCTATGATGTTTGCAGGCAGATGCCCAACAGAACTAAAGGAAAAGTTTAATTTTAAGAGGACTGATAAAGGGTTTAGATACTTAAGTGTGATTATAACCCCTAACACACACCAGCTATATAGAGCAAATAATGGAAAGTTAGTAAAAGAGATTAAAATGTACTTAGAAAGGTGGGAGGTTTTTCCCCTGACTCAAACAGGAAGAGTTGAAACAATAAGAATGAATGTGTTGCCAAGATTATTGTTTCTGTTTCAGTCACTTCCTATTGCAATTCCTACAAAATATTAGACAGAATTATAGCAAACTATTTATGGCAGAATAAGAAAGCAAGAATTAAATATAAGACACTGCTTAGCCCAAGGAGTAAGGGAGGACTGAACCTGCCCAATCTAAGGAACTATTATTGGGCAACTCAAATTAGAGCAATAATTTTGTGGACAATCAAAGATAAGGATGCAGTTTGGGTGGAGATGGAGCAAAGGGCATGTCCAAATATACCACTGAAATCATTGCCTTTTGTGACCAAAACAGTGCTGAAGAAGCTTAAAATTAGGGAGACGATGAAAATAATACGAAAGAAACTAAATCTGTCAATCTCTTTATGTAAGACCACAAAAATTGCAAGAAACCAGACTTTATACCATCAACTATGGATGCAGGATTTGAGAAATAGATGAACAGAGGGTTGATATATATATTGCACAGATTTTTAAGGGTCGAGTTATAAAATAATTTGAACAACTTAGACAAGAGTTCTGATTACCATCCAATGATTTCTACAAATACCTGCAACTAAGGCACTATCTTCAGACACACAAGGAATGGGGTAATATATGTAAGGAACCTACTAAACTGGAAGAAATTTTATATGTCCTTTATAGAGGAAGAGTCAAAGAAAGGGATGATCTCGAACATTTATAAATCACTACAACATGAGTATACAGAAAATAACTTGGAGGTCAAAGAAAAATGTGAGCTAGAAGCAAATATTATAATAAAAGATGAAGAATGGGATGAAACATTTGTAACAGTACTTAAATTGAAGAATAGTCCAACACGGAGGGAGTTCGATTGGAAGGTCTTATTACCTCAAATACACCAGAGGATCTGATTTATGTTAGGCAGATTGTGGGTTGGTGGGAGATTTCACTCATATACTTTGGGACTGCCCCAAAATATTAGATTTTGGGAAAAAGGTGAAAAAATAAATAAAAAATATCTTACATATCGATCTAGATATAAATTTAGTGGTTTGCATATTGGGTATATTACCTAATGAACAAATGGACAGAGACATTTATGTGCTTAAAATTCTTCTCTTGATAGCAAAGAAAACAATAAATGCCTTCTGGTTAAGACTGCAACCTCCCAGTACAGGGTAATGAAGAGAGAGAATATAAAAGGTTTATATTATGGAGAAGATCACAGCAAGATTACAGATGAAATGCAAAAGCTACCAAAATATGGGCACTCTTTGTATTTGATTTGACTTCACCAGCACCATTGTATTACTCTTGTGTACCGTGGCCAGGAAATGATAAGAAACATAGCATGATGTGATGTGATGAAGGTGACATGAAGACAACGTTATATATGCATCTTCACATGTTTACATGATGGTTTTGTATAAATAAAAAGTTTTAAAAATAAATAAATAAATAAAAAGAGGTTCCGTTATTTAAACAACCTGCAGGTTGTCTCTGGACATTTTCTCTAACTTCTCCAGTGTTTGTAGCGGCTGTCTCCTGCTGCTGGCATTAGTAAAATTATTGTAATGTGTGTTATTAACACTTCAGTCAGCAAAAAATATATATTCGTCCACTGTGCACGGCTTTGAGACGTGTTTAGTCCGTCTTCTCCAAAGCATCATTCCCCACAGAGATTGAGTGGAAGCAAAGTGTTTATCTGGCTTTTTACCAACTTCTAGATTTCAATATTCTTTGTGGATATTTATACTTTTTTACCATGAGGAAGGAGGATATATTCCTAAATTAACACAAAACAAAACAAAACACAAATGGATCTAATATTTGCCATTTTTATTTAATCTATATTAGTGCTTATAATTAATTAGTTTGTGTGACATAACACACATAACATAGGGACTTTTACCCACAACTTTTATTGTGAAAATTCACTGGATTCTTTCTCAGTCATGTGTCTTTACTTCCTATTTGTCTCATCTGTCCATCTAACTACTGTCTAATAAAGATGTCAGTGACTTATCTGTGTCTAGAAAGAGTGTTGGGACTTTATTTAAGGAAGTGGGCAATGAAAGTATGATTAATAATCCACGAAAAATACAAGTCAAGCATCCTAGATAAATGCTTTATGTTATAAATATTAAAATAAGGTCAGAATACATTTACATTTATTTTTGATGTTTTGCTTCATATAAAACAGTAACAGAGCTCAGAAGTATGGGACTTCTCAGGCCTAACCATTGAGTTGAGCTGCAAGTTGTTTTATGTTGTGACAGGAGCCATGTAACATCTTCCTTTTTTCACCAGAGGACTTTGGATTTCAACAAGAGTCTTGTCTCATCATTTTGATGTTAACTAGTGCTGTGAGCTCTACAAGAAAGAAAAACATTCATATTCAGACCAGGATGTCACACACTCCCTCATCTTCCATTGTTCACTAATTCATGGCAAGTGTGAAGTGAAACCCATCTGGAGGATAAATTTGTGGTTTCTAACTGACTGTCCTCAGACTAATGAAGCTCCTTGGATAAGTAGTGAAATGTTTCGATATAACACAAAGAAATCCAGTTGCCATGACTCAACTTCCAGATTCACAAAAATCGTTAAATGATTTGGTTTATGGGATGCTCTTCTCTCATTTGAAGTGGGTAACTGTGGCAGTAAGATATCATTTTGCAGGTTCATTCATTTGCTCTGGGTATAGTGCATCAACTGATGGTTTATCCCCACGGTGCGGAAATCTAAGCCTGATTGACTGAAATTGCAGAAACACAGAAGAAATCCACTGGGAACACCAGCTGATAACTTAAGACTGTGTCAGCTAAAGAAGCTCTAAAGATTATGGATGCTTGGATTTAATTTAAAATCAGCCACTTCAGACACTTGACCCATTAAAGTTTTTTTCTAGTCTATGTGAGATTTATTTTTGTGTCATAATTATTTGTGATACTGTTTGTTTGTTTTTGACTTACTATATAAGTAGCCTTTTGTAATCATATTATTCTTGTACGTGTCAATTAGAAATGTAAAGTACTGTGGGTCATTGACTAGCTCACTAGCTTTCCCGTATAAACAAACACTTGAGGAGGAATGCTAATGAGCTCTGTCCTAAACCTAAAGACACAAGGCAGAAAGTAGTTTCTGTATGATGTGACAAGTGGCTGGCAAGGAAAAACAACAGATGAAAACTCAAAATGTCAAGGAATCCATTTAACAGCTTTTTGAGCTGGCAGTCAGTTAATCTGACACATTGTTGAAGAATCAATAGAGAGCAAAAAGCTGTTTGGATAAAGTGCTGGCAGCTGACATCCACTGCTGTGAAACCGTGAAATTCACATCAGTTTCAGGACGTCCAGTAAATGAGGGAGGAAGGATGTGGGTGCCTCTGTTCAGGGGGGTTGAACAATCCTATCTGTTACAATCTAATATACTGTCACACACACAGAAAACATATACACCAACAGATGAGCATAGTCCTGACACTTGAACCTAGTTCTCTCTTTTCATTCCATATTCCCAGAAGAGCCTTATCAACTGCAGCTATCAACATCCAGTCCCGATCAGTACTTTCATGTCAGGCGTTGAAATCATTCAGTGCAAAAACTGGCTGAAATGTCAAGAGGCCACTAGGGTTTAGTGTGTTCCTGATGAATTATAAGCCATCTAGTTCCTCTTAAAGAAACAAACAATGGACATAGCAGAGAGTTTGGCTTACAAAGGAGAAAAAAAGACGCCAAACCCTGTGGACATGAAAGATAGTTTGTTTTTGTTGCCCATGGTCTAGATCCAGGCCGCTGTGCAGTGACGCAGAGCTTCCCATACAAGATCTCTTGTAAATACTTAGTAAAGTCAAGGGAGGGTAGAGGTTCGGTGTAAAGGAGGGAGGGCTGTGAAAACAATTGTGTCAGTTCCTTGAATACACAGTTTAAAGGTCCCATATTATGCAAAATCCACCTTTTAGTCATTTTTATATATTTATATGGCTCTTGGGTGTTTCTAAAGACACACCAAGCAGTGGACCCACAACTTGTTTTTTCCCCCCCAGTTTGGTAGAATCAAGCTCAAGAACATTCCAGTCCAAATGTCTCTCCAGTGTCAACTCATATAGGGGAGCAGAGATACAGGTCCTCCAACTGCATCTGGCCAATCACTATCCTCCTAAGCCTCTGCCTAGCGCTATATGTATGTGTGCACACAGTGACAAACACACAGTGAATTAACTTTAAGAATGAGCTCAAAGATGGACTGATTCTGACTGACTGTGACCTAAAGGTCTAATTCAAAATTTGAAGCTGCAAGTGTTACCATTTTCTTTTTTTATACTGAATTACCTGGAACCTGTGTTTGTGTGTGTTTGTGCGCGCCGCATCTGACTGATGAACTGTTTGTGGAGGCAGAGCAAATTGTTAGTTTCACAACAGGATTGTTGTGAACGCCTAGGGTTGACTAGGGGAGGATTCCTTGACAACTAAGATGTTATGGTGTAAAACCTTTAAAGCATTTATTAGGCTGGATTATGTTAAAATCTCATGGTTATATAAGACCTGCATGGCACTGTTATGTAAAGTCATATGAGAGTGCAGCTCCACTGTCACATGTATTCTGCTGCTTTCTTTGTGCGGGGAGAAAGAAAAGCTGCTGACCATTTCAGTGTAACCATGGAGTTTCAATACTACATCCATAAATACAGTTTTTTCAGTGTTCTTGCAGTCTGCAGACAGAATCTGTACCCCATCCTTATGATACCCCATGCGAGGCATACATCATCAAACAGGAGAGGAGTGGGGAAAAAACTGAAAAAAGTTGTTCCAGAGAAAGACTGAGTGCAAAATTTCATCCAGGGCAGAAACAAGGATCGACACGTTTTTTAGCATGAAAATTTATATACACATCTAGGGACATCAGGAACCTGTTTGTTAATCCAAAAAAGGTGCTGGAGGGTCGGGTAGCCCTGCTAATGTAATGGTTGGGGAAACTTTTAAGTTTGTTTAATGTGGTGGAATATATGGAATATAAGTAAAGTAAATGTTAAAGTAAATATTGTTTCTACACTAGTTAAGGTTGCAGAAATATTATGGTTATGTTTAAAATTAAAGATGCCCTATGTGGTTTTTGTGGAAGGGTCCTCACAGCAGTGGACAACACATATTTGCTTTACTATATCAGATGCTACCTGTATGGTGCTGCTGGATTCACTTCAAGACTAGAGTTTAAAGATGGACTGATTCTGACTGTTACATAAACTTGGGTCTACTTAAAAGTTTGCCGTCATATGTTTTTTACTGGGTCAGCTGGGACCTGTGTGTGTTTTCATGTGTGTGCGCACACCTAGGAGTGATAATCAATTTGTGGAAGCAGAGGGAATATTTTGCTAATTTAACAGCAGAACTGGTGACTAGAACATGTGTGTAAATCAAACCTGTGATGTTCAATACTAAACCCATACACTGCTTTTCCGGTGTTCTTGGCTATTTGTACAAATTTGATAGATGGACACCCGCTTTGTGTATCCCGACATGAGGATCTGTTTTTTTACCCCCAGTAGGGGTATTATAGAGATATAACACATGTAAACAAAGATGTTGTGTCCGGAGGCACCATCAAGTTTCTTCCTATTGAGGCAAACACAGTCTTTCTTTAATTTCAACCAAGTGCTGTGAGAGCATTAACTCAACCGTAATAAAATGTATCCATGACAGACACCAAGTTGGGGTTGTATCGCACTTCTCTTCTTGATGAAACTGAGGTTATACACATTACACATCGTTACCAATCATGCGACTGGCTCTGCTTCGTTGCTGTAAACAAAAAACAGCTGATTTCTGCTGTGAACTTTTTGTGTCACATCATGCCTCCTGCACACTCTACACAGAGACCCTCCTTTACTGAAATCACAAATTGTTTCCCCTGATGTGAGAACACATTTCAAACGGAGTACGTCTGGGTGGGTGCTGCAACAGTGCAACTCCCTGTAAAGTCCAAAACTGATTGCCAGGAGATAGTCTAGAGTGTGTGTGTGTGTGTGTGTGTGTGTGTGTGTGTGTGTGTGTGAAAGTGTGTGTGAAAGCAGCTAAAGTTTGTGGATTTTCCAAGTTCACAACAGTCCAGCAACAACATTACCAAATACTAATGCTATCACAGTTAGCCCGATTCTATGAAATGCTGTTCAGTGTAAGTAATGTTATCAAATGACTGTTTGGTTAGTCTCTGTCTGCCCAGTGGAGCTTTTTCAAGCAGTTTTGTCACTACGACATAAATGTGCTTCCCGTTTTCATCATAGCTAAAAACTCCCAATTTGTTAGGAGAGAAAACATCACTGTCTTCCGAGTTAACCTTAGCGATTTGCAGGACAAACATGTAGCTCTGCATCTCTATATCTCTATTTACAGTGTTGTAGGGAGTAGTTAGATGGTGGGTGTTTTAACTAGACTGTCTTCTCTGCTAAAATAAGCAGAATTGAAGGAAGCTACTACAAAGACTCCATCTCCCTTATGACTTCTGACCCAACACATTCCAGCTGTGCCAGTCCAGTGAGCAGGTATCCAGGAAAACTAATTGATGTTTAAAGAACAGCTAATAGGTGTGCAGGTCCAGCCTGGAAAAAAATAATAATTTTGAACATTTCTCCATGAGCAGCAGCAGGCTGCAGAGAATCACCAACCAGGTCAAACAAGCTGACCTCAGGAAATGAAAATATCAGTGAAAAAGTGATCTGAGGTAAAGATGAAGATGTACACGTCTTCCTACCCTCAGTACTGATGCTGACCCTCTCTCGGTGGAAAGAAAAATGCAAAAGAAATGCCTCTCCCGGCAAATGTGGCCAGGGAGTATCTCTGCATCCCTGACACAAGCATGCCTTCAGAGAGTGTGTTCAGTAC
Organism: Helostoma temminkii; assembly: GCA_900302695.1. Classification (NCBI taxonomy): domain Eukaryota; kingdom Metazoa; phylum Chordata; class Actinopteri; order Anabantiformes; family Helostomatidae; genus Helostoma; species Helostoma temminkii. The sequence continues at coordinate 7,925 of OMLM01007802.1, forward strand.
AAGTGGACACACCTCAGGGGTCAAGACTGTGCCATTCTTTATTATAACCTGGCCTGAGAAGAAATCAAGAAATAAATGCTGCTATGAGAGTCTAATCTCAGGATTATACTGACAAAAAGCTGCTGCACTTTGCCATTTGATTTATTTCCAAAGAGTCAAATCTTATACAATCCTACTGGACAGACATTCAAGAAACCTATAATGTCACTGGTTGTCGCAGACACTGGATGCAATGCTGAAATTCTGACTTAAAACAAAACAAAACAATTTTGTTTCATCTGACCACAAAAAAAATCCCCTAACCTGTTTTCAGGGACGCGAAACTCAAAAGAAAACCACACAGGCAAAAAGTATGAATAGTTTGTGTTGTATAAAGGCAATTATGCCCTTAGAATATTTTCCAGTTATTGTGGGTATTCACTACTACCTCATAACTACAAACATAAAAGTAGAAAATGCTCTCTTCTCGTCATAGTAATTTTCTTGGCATGTTCCTTCCTTTCAAATAGGTAGACACATTTTCAGAATAAGGACAATGGGCCGTTCAGCTCAGACAGAGTATGAAAGTTGAGAGCCAGTCATCGCCACTAAAGCCTATTGTTACACTCAAGGAAACGGAATCTGGTAAATAATTCAAGTCAAAGCTTGTTTTAAAGATGAACATGTTGAAAAACTGCTGTTTCAATGCTGGAAGAACTCTGAAGAAGCCAAGACAAATCCAAGACAAAACAGCACAAAGTTTAACACAACTGTACCTGAAAGACAACATACATAATGACAGGAGGTTGTGACAATCATCATCAACTTATGATTTTGTGATGAAGCACTTTAGAACAGACCACATTACATCTGATATGCATTTAGGCAGTCTGTTTCATTGGTGTATACTTGCTGTTAACAACACAGACGGCCACGCAAAGTGGTGCTGAGACATTTCGGGTTGTGCAGTTTGTGCAGGTCAACAAATCTTAACATGCCATAAACATCAGTGGCAATCCCACGTCAAGCCGACAGGGGCAGTGCTTCATTTAAGAGTCACATTTATTATTTATGATGTCGTCCCTGGTCACTTGTCTATGTTGTCTATACATGTGAATCCATCTCACACGCTTTACAGTGAACTGTGGCAGATGGGAAGCTCATTCAGCTGTACACTAATTCACCAAAAAGCAAGACAGACATTTCAGGCGATCTTTTGTGCCCACTGCTATAAAACTGTACAATAAGTTCTGTGCACCATCTAAACAATAATGCACACATTTTTCATTCACATCCTTTCCAAACGAAACCCAACCAACCCACCTCCCACCGCACTGTACATACTGTATTTTTTTGTGCAAACTCTCTACTATTAATATTGTTCTTTTAATATTAATATTTTTACTTACACTACATTAAAGTGTCTTGTATCTTATTATTATAGAAATATAACAATAACTATTAGACTATAGACTCATCAATGTTACATTTCCCTCATTAATTAAACATAAACAGTTTTATGCTTCTGACAACTAAAGCCTCTTTTCCTTCAGTCACAACAACAAAGAATAAAGCCATGAGGATTTCTAGGATGGAGACAGCTGTCTTCCTGCACTGCCCTCTGGTGGTATGATGCTACGTAAGGTAACATTTTCAGTACAGAGTCATCAGCAAATACAAACTATGTACCTTAATATACCATCGGTGCAGAATTAGTAGTAGCAGTATTCCCCCTAAAAAACCCTGCAGCAAGTTATTTCATATCCTCTGGGGTACAGAGTACAGTCTTTAAGAAACAGAAGGAGTATGGCACATGTGTAAATCTGCTTTCAGCAGGACATCCTCATACAGCAATTATGGACTTTTACTTCTGAACATATTTTATAAAAATATACCTAGATTTGTTTTTGGCAGAAGTAACTCTGGTAACCTTTTATTGTGGTACTGCTTTATTGTCCGAGTTAATTCCTGAATAACTTCCTGGGTTTTTAATTTTCTATTGAAACTTCCTACAAAGCACTGAGTAATTTAATACTTTATGTAACAGGAAACTCCTTTTTACAGTTAAATATTAGCTCCCTTTTAAACTGATAAGGAAGTGTGGAACCTAGAAATATAAAGTGCTTCATTTTTTTTAATAAAAAGCTGTATGTGATTACTGAACCATGTAAAAAGTTTGCAATAAATCTTTTGACGAGGATCTTTTTGCGTCCCTGAATTACTGTGGTGTAGGTGTACTCACCTGCTGCTATGTATGTTAGTTTGTTTAAACACGTCTGATCCCCTAAAAAATAGGGGTTAATGTGTAAAAAATGGTTCATAGTGTTCATCCAATATTTTTGATAAAACCCTAAAATCACAGATCATAGTATATATTAACTTAACCTAGCAATAAATGTGACCTGCCTGACTTAAAGAACATTTAAATGTTCCATCTGAAATCTATTATGGTAGCGTACAGAACCAAAACAATGAAATTCTTTCCACTGTCCAAAGATATATAAATGTAAGTGTGTGTGTGTGTGTGTGTGTGTGTGTGTGTGTGTACACATTATTCTCAGTAGCAGTGAAGGGCACATCTCTATGGCCTGTGTACCTTTCCCCATGTTTGCTACTATAAATAGCTTCCAGTGTTTTTGCAGTGTTTGTATTACCCTCACTTCAGAGTTATTTACCAGACTGTTGATTGGGGAAGGTGTCAGAGACACAAAGGGAGAGACAGAGCGATAGAGAGAGCAGAAGCCCAGAAGCTTTCAAGCTCCTCTCCTGTGGAACCAGCTCCCAGTTCAGGTTCGGGAAGCAGACACCGTCTCTACTGGGCTCAAAACTTTCCTTTTTGATGAAGCATATAGTTAGAGCTGGTTCAGGTGACTCTGAACCAGGTGTTCAGTTGCTGGCCCATCCAGCCTGTCTGCCTGTTGCTTCTTGTTATTATTGGTTTTGTGACCTGCTGTTCTTTTCTTTCTTTCTTTCCTTCCAACCACAGCAATCGGTCGAGGCAGATGGCCGCCCACCTTGAGTCTGGTTCTGCTGGAGGTTTCTTCCTTTCTTAAAAAAGAAACTGTTTCCTAGAGCTTGCTCAAGGGGGATTTGTTGGTTTTTCCTTACTATTTAGTTGTACTGTAAGGTCTTAAACCTCACATTGTAAAGTGCCTCGAGATGCCTTTTGTTGTATTTTGACGCAAAATAAATTAACTTGAATTGAATTGAAGAGTGTCAGAGAAAATGAGGAGAAAAAAGAAATGGGAGAGAGGGTAGACAAAAGACCTCACACAAATAACATGAAAAGACCAACCAACACATAGTTAAGACCACCGCATGATCTTGTTACTGTCACCATTATACTCTTATATATTTTCACCATTATACTTTTAGTAGATTAGGCAATGATCATTTTAAAAAATACTTTACTACAACTAGAAACAACCTTTAATTTTGCTACTCAAGTACTAAGTACCAGCTCTAAACTGTACTTAAAGTACATAAGTGAAAGTAGTGAAAAGACTGTGTTGAATTTGATGCCTTTGCTAACATAAGCATAGATACCTAGCTCATTTGCTTGACAAACTCTCAAAGGTTATATAGGTTGTGAAACGAAAGCAGTAGTTAATAAAGGTGGAGCTGATTTTCTCCTGTAGTGACAGGAGGTTAATCCATAAATAATTAATCAGCATTTAGTTTTTAATAACAATCTAAACCTGCAAACAGTAGATACTAATAAAAGTTGTAAAAGTGGAGTAAAGGTATAATATTTTCCTCTGATTTGTAGTGGAGTAAATGTAAAATTAACATGAAATAGATATACTCCAGGTAAGAACAAGTACCTCAAAATGTTAGTTAAGTACAGTACTTGAGTAAACGTACTTAACTCCTTACTTACAATCTCTGGTCCATTAGTCAATTACAAATTATAATTACCACACCAAAAGTATAAATGCATGTGTCAAATACATGACTTACATACAGTGTTTTTATGCGTGCACACAGAGCTATCCCACAAATGTCTGCAGTATTAAACCCACATTTTAGACAGCAGCTCAGAAACATTTAATAAAAATAAAATAAACTAAGAATAAAAAAAACTATTTCATCAAACAGGCGCTGGTAGATCTCATACTCAGAGTACAAACCGCACATAGCTACAGTAAACTAACTGCTAACCAATGCAAAATTGAAACTGAAATAATTAATATAAATGTGTCCACATGACAACTTCAATTATAACCGCCAAATCATCAACTGCACAAATGTGAATACATTGTACATTGCGGATGCACAGCAGATCATATGTTTATAAACCGCTATTTTCAGCATCTCTGTAGTCTCTTCTAACGATCTGGATGAAGAAAGCATTAGATAAAAACATTTTAAACCTACTCTTATAAGATGTGAGTGTGTTTCCTGTCCGGGTAGCTACTAAACAGACGCCATCTTGGTTTTAATTTGGAAAAAGTCACTACTCGGGAAACGAGTTCAGAAACATTTTTTAAATTTAGTTGACTTAAGATATTATCATCCAGATGGTTAGAAGAGATGTTCTTGAATCTAAAAATACCGTCGGAACAATTAGTGGTGTGGTTAAACGGCAGTCCGGGTTTGTCAAAAGCCGCCGTTTAATTAACCTTCGCAGAGGCCGATGGTCTAAATGAAAACAAACAGCAAATAGAAGCGAATAAAATGTACTTTGACTCACGTTTTTCGAAGACGAAGCCATGTTTATCCTTTTCGTGGAGGCGATGTGTTTGAAATCCGTGTCACTTTATTCCTGTTGGGTATTTCTGTGCCAAAACTGTGCTCTGTTAATTAAATCATAACTGTTAATTAGCTAACGCTAACGTTAAAAGGAAAAGCCATTAGCTAGCCAGCTGTAACTTAAGCTAGCCTACCTTTTTATTTTGATTACATTAGCTTCTAACTTTTTATGACGCTTGTATTGAACACTTTTAACATTAACTGGCTCATTATCGACGGTTTGACCAACAGTCTGACCGTTTGGTTACTAATAATCGATGCACCTTCACTGCACCTGGCTTGTATTCAGTAAGACTGTAATACCGTGTTTGACCACCCACCTGTATCCCATTAACAGAGCAACCAAGGGGGGCGCTGTTTCACATAATGCAGGACAAAGGTACCCTCAGTGCTTCTTCATCTCCACTTTCCACCCTAACCGGTCGAGGCAGATGGCCTCCCGCCCTGAGCCTGGTTTTGCTGGAGGTTTCTGCCTTTAAAGGGAGTTTCTCCTCTACACTGTCGCTCAGATCTTGGGTTTTCTATATAATTCTGTATAATTGCATAGTTGTTTTATGTAAGGTCTTAAACTTTACATTGTAAAGTGCCTCAAGATTACCTTTGTTGTGATTTGGTGTTATAAAAATAAACTGAATTGATTGATTGAATCAATGGCGTCAACATTTTTCCAGTTCCATATGTTTTGTATGTTAACTGTTAACTGTTTGTAATTGTTTATAGGTTTTTATATGCTTTGTCTCAATATGATTTTACTTTAAAATACTTCACTAGTGGAAAATAAGTTATCAACTCAAGTACTGTACTGAAGTACAGTTTTAACACCTTTTCCAC
>OMLM01007802.1:15772-27638 GCA_900302695.1 Helostoma temminkii
TAAAATCTACTTTAAAGCTATAATACGTTTCAGTACTTTTTGCACTTCCATCCAAAAACCTGTGGCGTCTAATAGACACACACATGGTGCCAGAAACCCTTTAGAAAGGAATATCCTCGACCTGCTGTCAGGGCTGATCTGTGAGTCTGTGCCAAAGGAGGCGTGGACTGCTCGTCATCACATGAAGATAAGTTACAGAGCATATTGTTTTTTATTCGAGCAAAAAGCAAAAAGTGCTCCACTAATATCATTGTGACATAATTATAACCACCTATTGCAATTTTTACATGTATGTAAATGTTACATTTTATAATTCAAAAAAATATCTAAACAATTTTTACATATATACAGGTAAATAGGAGGTTAAAATACATGTAAAAAAACTATTTAGACATTTACACCGATCAGTCATAATTATAACCACCTGTACAATCTAATGCAATCCAACACAAAAGCTCACAATGAGCTGGAGTCGTATTGATGTATGTTATGTTAAGAGGTGTCTCTAATTTTTGTCCTCCCTATTTACATCAATGAGTCTAAAACATTAGAGACGCCTCTTAACATAACGTACTCCAGTATGACTCCACCTCCCACAATGACCTTAATAATGCACATGTAATTATCACATCTCTGACAGTTTCAACTTAAAAACTGAATAATTCCAATTTTGGAACTTTGTTCATGGCAAAGCTGTTATATTGGATTGCATTATATTGTACAGGTGGTCATATACTGCAGTGCAAATAATGTGTCCCTATTTTATCCCTATTTATCTTAGTGTTGTTAAAACAAGTGTAGTTTCCCCTTGGAGACTGACAAAGTATCTATATTTATGTACTGGTTATTTATAGTAATACATAACTTGATTTACTTTGTTTTATTCAATGTTTACATGTGCTAAGTAAATACTGACTAAAACTGTCAAATAACCATAGGGAGTAAAAAGCACAATAAAGGACAAAAAGTAAGATAAGATGAAAATACTTAATAAACATCAGTAAGTAACTGCCCACTGTAGTTTTATAATCCATATCTCTTATTTCAGGATATATACCTTTTAAAAATATCAGATTGCAGTTCCATCTGGGTAGATGAGTGTGTACCATACAAGTCCGGCCCCTTTTTGTTAACTTCTGGTGTATTTTTGTTATTTGGTTGAGGTGTTTCTTGGAGGCTGATTGGAAGCTGAGAAGAGAGAAAAAGTCACCTCCTCTGGTGTCTAATATCCTTTAACCACTTTGAGGAAGAATAGCAGCATAGTTTTTCTTTACAAAGTGAGAACAGCGGGTACAAAAAGGTAAGACAGCTGATAACTACTACACCATTACTGCAAATACTTCTATAATCCTGCTATTTCCTTATATCTTACCCTAATTTTATCAGAGGTTAACTGTTCTTGTATGTGCAACATTACTTTGTAAATCACTTAATACTCAAATCATTTTAATATACAAATATTACCTACATACAAATAGAATTTATATGCACATTAAGTAAGTTTTTAGTTGTTTTGTGTGATATTTTGTGCTTCATTATGTTTTTTTTTTTTTTTGGCTTTACCATAATAAGTCTAAACAGTCCAAATAGCTGAGATCCCTCCTCTCCTACTCCTGAATGATGCCTTGTCCGTCTCCACTTGTGCTGGGAGCAGAAAATCCATCCTGCACACACCCAGACAAAGACCCAGCACCTCATCCGGTCCGAGAAGCTGCATGTGTGGGGGCCCATGAGTCCACAGCCCACAACCACATTTACATCTGTCACACTGAAAACAGAGAGTCCATCCAGACTGTGCTTCAGAAAGAGCAGCTACAGGGGTCAGAAAATAGCCCTGAGAGGCACAACCGATGTCCTGGACCTCAGCCTAAACCTGATGCTCTGGAGGAGCGGGGAGACAGCAGAAAGACGGCAGCTCCAGCTCAGGGGATGAAGCATTGCTGTGGGGTATGTGGGCGTCTGCTGGTGGCTGTTGTTCTGACCGTCTTCTCCCCGCTGATCGCTGTGGGACTCTGTGTGACTGATGTTGTGACTGGAGAGTGTTGTAATGAGCCTGAGAAAGTCTCTGTGGATGACCCATAAACTGCCTGTGAAGACATATCAGTTTATTATGTTTATCCTGTGCAGTGGTGGAAAGTACATTTACTTTAAGTACGTTTAGGTATTTGGTATTTGTTACTTAAGTATTTCCAATACTGAATACTTTGACATACTTTGGTTGTTAAACACTGTACTTTTTTATGTTGTTATGTCTGTTAATATTAATCAATTATGAGGTTAATACTAGTTTTACCATTACCAGCTGCAACATCAGCAATACTATACTTGTACTTTTACTTAAGTCACATCAGAACACAGGATTTTTACATAGTATCTCTACATTACTTTTATTAAAGTAAATGATTTGAATACTCCACCACTGACAAGCAGTATATAAAGTAAATCAAGCACTAATCATTAATTTAAAAACTTAGGATCGGTTTACCTTAGGATGCAGATGGAGCAGATCAGGACAGGTTTTTAATGTCATGTGCACCACCTACTGGCATGATAGTAAAGTGCTTGGAAATATTGTTTACATCAAGAACACACTTCACATGTATATCCAATATATTATAGTTAAAACTGTCAGACAAAAATAAGTAAACAGTTGTTTCACATAGAGGTGGAGAGTAAAACATTACATTTAGTCAAGCACCTGAGCTCAAAAGATACTTTAATATTCCTATTTGAAAGTTGTTTTTTTTACTCCACAATTACCAGAGACGATTTGTCCTTTAATATTGTACTATATTTATTTATTTTTCTCACAAAAAATCTCATAATGTTTCATTTGAGTAAATATTTAAGGCCTGAAGAAGTATTACTCTCAGTATTTTACCAAAACCCCATTCTGACCAGTACAACAGTTAAATGCTTCTAATCTAATTATGTCAAGTATCAGTCACAAAAACACTCTACAAAATCCAGAGTTAAAACTATCCCAGTGCTAGGCCAATAAAGTACCTAAACAATACTGACTTACATCTACCCAGGACCAGTGTTTTATTTACGCATCGTCACTTCATCATTGGATCAAAACCTGTTTTCTACCCATAGAACTGGGTGTAACCCACTACTACACTACCAGTCACAAGTTTGGACACACCTTCCCCTTTGGTGGTTTTTCTTTATTATTCTATTTTTTCAACATTGTATATTAATACTGGAGACATCCCACATCATAATGTGGATTTGTATAGTTCCAGTAGCGGCACTAACAGAGCTCTTGACTCTGTGTCCCCCTTCCACTGCATAAGACAGCTGATATTCTAAAACACATCAAGTGCTGTCACAAATTAACTCTTGACAAGGCAGTCTGTCAGTTGAAAACCATTCCTGGTGACTGGTAAGTGTGCCAACGTTAAATGTAGCTTTGGACAATCTAAGGTATAAAAATATTCTGGGTTGTTAAACACTTTTGTTTACAACATAATTCCACGTGTGTTATTTCACAGTTTGGTTGTCCTCAGTATTAATGTGCAATGTTCAAAATAATAAAAAAAACTTCTGACTGGTAGTGAATGCTGTGTGTAGGTGCTTTACAGACCCTTTAGTTTTAACAGTCTTTTTTTGTTTAATATTTAATGCACATTTTGCCAACAACACTATAGCAGTACCTTTATCTAAGTGGGGTTTTAAATGAAACACTTCTAGTGAAGTGTTTATATTGTTGTCATGGTGCTTTTACTTCTTTAATCGCTGATCTTTCTACGGAAAAGAAATAAATCTGCATTGCGGATCACTGTTAAAGCCTGTTATTCATTGCAAACATTTATTACATTTTTATGATGCAAACAACAGCAAGTCCCACCCTTGTTGGAACGGCTCATAACGTAGTCATGAGGGAATGAAAGAGACACAATGGGACAGGGACAGAAAAAGTGTGTATTACGAACATTTCCATTATTAAAAATAAAAAAAAAAAAGTAGACAATCGGCTCTTGCTGTAAATTTTGGCATCTTTTTCCCTCCTATTGTACTGTCTGGAATAATGGTCATTACAAATCAAAAGAACAAGGCATGCATAATAGTTTCTGGTAATGCACATAGATCGAAGGATACCACTTATAAAATAAAATCCATGTACGATGTTCGTGTACATTTCATATATGTATATATGGTCCCTTTCTCAGAGGTGTCTATCTACCTGTTCCCACTATGGGATTGTGTCTCCTGTCATCAACGCTTGGTCACTAAATCCACCCTGTTAATAGGGCACTCTCTGAAAAACACATCTGTTGGATGGACTTCTAATATTGACGACTATTAGATGTTACAACCATCAGTTTATTATGCCCTTCGTCTCCTACTGCATGTTGTTATCAAGCTATTTATTCAAAAGCTTTCTTTACTTAGTCGTTCTCTTTGCATCAACTGACTGTTGTTTTATCTACATGATTTCATCAAACCTCATGGGGGTTACAGCCAGTATTATTTTTTATTAAAATTCTCCTCCCATTTGCTATACTACAACCCCATGCTTCTCTTTAAAAAAAAAAAGGGAGCCCTCAGTTTACTTGGATCCATACAATGCTATTATACCCACAAGATCGAAGTGTGGAAATATTTTAACTTCCAAGTAACCTAAAGAAAAGGATCTAATTGCTGATACACTAAGAAAAATGCACTGGTCCATTTTAATAAATGGGTGAAACAGCCACATGTCTATTGTGAAGGCTGCATATGTGGCCACACATTTTGATTACTGAAATCATACAGAAAAAAAAAAAAGGAAAAACCAAAAAGTGGAGATTAAATACAATGTTGAATGAACGTCTTTACTGTTAAAAAACTGCAATGCATACAACTATGTAGCTCTCTCTCGTTCCTCAAAGTGAGTTGAAGAGGGGGGGGAAAGGCGCCCAGGATTTTTAATATACCAATGTAATCATGTACAGATTTACAGTATTAATGCATCTATCATCACACTCAACAGATGGCAGGAAAGGAGGGCGACAGAGACAATATAGAAAACGATTCGTCCATTTGAATTTGAGCTCTGTTGTGGAACCAATGCTGTTATTCTCTCAGAAAAACAAAGATGAAAACGAACGTGTGCATGCGCGTACGGGTTTGAATGTTTTAAATGCGGAACCAAATGTTCAACCAGTAAAAGTCTATTGGGATCAAGTTGTACTGGTTTCTCTCAAGGTTGAGGCAGACTTGTTTAACCAAACATGGGGCTGAGTATGATGGTGGCAACAGTGGGCGTCTCGAGTGGTTGGATTTAGCGCCCCCCCCCCGATGATGATGATGGTGGTGGTGGTGGTGTCGTCGGTGTTTTACGGGGCTTGGCTGCTTTAGTCGATGTACTGGGAGAGCCAGCGGAAGCCCTCGCCGTAACCCTGCCTCTTCAGCACACTGCACATGAAAACCTCCAGGGGTCGTGTGTTCAGCTCCTTCATGGGAATGTTGCCCTGAGAGAAAAGCAATAAAGTCACATTAAATCCACCGTTGTGAAGTAAAGTAACTTTATACAAAGTTACTTTTCATTGGTTCTGTGCAACATACTAAGGTTCCTCCCTGTACGCCCCTGTGTACTAGGAAAGCTGCTCCAAAGCTTACTGATAGGACATAAATACACAGAGGTGTACAAAATACACAAACTAAAGACTCAATTAAAAGTCCTAAAGTACATGATCTAAATTTTTACTTTAAGTACAAAAGTAAAAGTATTCCGCTTAGAAAACTAAATGCATTTTAAACAATGTAGAATCTGATGGTGTTGATTACATAAATGTAGAGTCTGGACCAGATTAGTTTGAGCATTTTATTAGTTTACAATTATTTTTTTAAGTATCTAAAACTACAATAATTTATTTACTGTTAAAATATTGTATATGTAGTGGAGTAAGTACAATATTTCCAGCTAGTAAAAGTAACATAAAATGGAAATAATCCAGTCAATTAAGAGTACAACTCAAAATTGTACTTAAGTTCAGTACTTGAGTAAATGTACTTAGTTACCACCTCTACATACAGAAATCAATTTCAGTGAGTTTGAAGTTGTAATTTGCAAGGACATCAAGAATAAGATCTGGTTTCTTTAAAATCGACTAAATTGTTAAAACAAACAAACAAAATCTCAACCTAGCTAACTAAAACTTTTATTTTTGTTTTTATTGACTGGACTAGGCAGTAGTAGTAATCTGTTTTTACCAGTTTCTTCAATTTAAATAGTTTTCTTAGAATCAACTGACCACTGGTTTATAACCACTGATTTCGAGCCAGTTATATTTACTTCTAAAAAATATTTTACATTTTATTACATCTAAAATGGGAGAAACAACTTGGACTTCGGCGTCACAGACACTTTGACAGGTGTCCAGGAGGAACCAGAAACTAGCCCATCAATCCTGGGGTTAGTTGATGACGGATCTACCAACCGAGTCACAGCTGCCCCCATTTGCTATCCTACGACCCCCTGCTTATGTGTAATGTTTACCTAGATGCCTTCAATGCTAGCGCTGGGCTAGGCCCCACCTCATTTAAACAGGCCCAGATTACTCCACTTCTCAAAAAACTTTCTCTCAACCCCTCACTTGTTGATAACTACAGATCTGTCTCTCTTCTTCCTTTTCATGCAAAGACCCTTGAACAAGCAGTCTTTGTTCAACTTTCAGATTTTCTTTCTCAGAGAAACCTTCTTGATGCCAACCAGTCTGGATTCAAGAGTGGCCACTCTACAGAAACAGCACTCCTTACAGTTGTGGATTCCCTGCGGGCTGTGAAAGTTAGAGGACAGTCCCTCTGTCCTACTCCTGCTTGATCCATCTGCAACCTTTGACACAGTGAACCACCAGATCCTTCAATCCACACTCTCTGACTTGGGGATAACTGGTACAGCTCTGGCCTGGCTTCGTTCTTACTTGTCTGGTCGAACCTTCAAGGTATCCTGGCAGGGGCACGATTCCAACTCCCACAGCCTCTCTACCGGTGTGCCACAGGGCTCAGTTCTTGATCCTTTTTTTTTTCTCTATCTATACATCATCTCTGGGTTTCATCATCCGCTCACATGGCTTTTCTTATCATTGTTATACTGACGACACAGCTCTTCCTGTCCTTTCCACCGGATGACTCGACAGTCTCGTCACGCATCACTGCCTGTCTAGCCGACATCTCTGCTTGGATGAGGTAAAAACATCTTAAACACAACCTCTCCAACACAGAGCTTCTACTCTTTCCAGCTAAACTGTCAATATACCACAACATCAGCATTAACGTTGAGTCTTCAGTGATAATCCCCACTAATCTGCCAGAAACCTGGGGGTCATCATTGACGACCAACTGAGCTTTACAACCACATCTCCTCTGTCTCTAGGGCAGATTTGCCCTCTACAACATCAGAAAGATCAGACCGTTCCTTTCTGAATATACAACTCAACTGATTGTGCAGGCGCTGGTCATATGTCGTCTCAATTACTGCAATGCCTTGTTGACGGCATTACCGACATGCGCAATCAAACCCCTCCACATGATACAGAATGCAGCAGCACGTCTGGTTTTTAATCAACCAAAAAGGACGCACGTCACCCCGCCCTTCAAATCTTTGCACTGTAGCTGCTCGCATCAGATTCAATGCTCTGACTCTTGCCTACAGAGTGGTCAGCTCAACTGTCCCTGTCTACCTCAAGTCCCTCATTCAGATCTACGTCCCTGCCGCCCACTGTGTTCTGTTAACGAATGGCGTCTAGTGGTTCCATCACAGAACAAAAAATCCACTGCAAAGCTCTACAGCTCTATCGTCCCACATTGGTGGAATGAACTATCCAACTCTACACGATCAGCAACTTCACTCCCAATATTCAAAAAACTGCTGAAGACAGAACTTTTCCGTAACTTTCTTTACACTGAAAATGCACTTATTAAAAAAAAAAAAAAAAAAAAAAAAAGCACTTATATCTCATAAAACAAACACACTTCTTCTGATAGTGCTTTGCTTTCGTTTTTTCTCAACTTAGAGTTTTGCTTGTTTTGTACCTCACTTGTAAGTCGCTTTGGATAAAAGCGTCTGCCAAATGACTAAATGTAAATGTAACTTTAAATATCATAATCCGTCTTATGTGGGTGATCAAGACCTATTTCCTAAGACAGAAATCAACTCTTGTGGTGTGCCAAGTTTGAAGTAGTAAGTTGTAAGTGTTGTAAGTTGTAAGTAACATTTTTGAATATGTAAATCTGTAAAACTGATTGTTAAATTGTTCTTAAATTTGGGAAGAACTCCAAGACAGATGTCCTTCAGGTCTGTTTTGATACAATTACTGACTTAGTGCAGTCATGTGTCTGATCAAAATGAAAATGTTGTTCTTCTAATTAATATATTGAGATTTTCAAAAACTTTAGAATACTGTTGTGATGGTTAAACTGCTGTATCTACTCACCTTTCCTGTCGTCTGTCCGTACAATCCAAAAATTTCCCTCAGCTTCTCTTCACTGATGGCTTCTGGTCTGTCGATCTTGTTGCCCAGGATCAGAATAGGCACGTTTCCGATCGTCTCGTCTGTCATTAATGCCTGTGATGATAGACAAGCTGTTACTATGTGGCATTCATTGAGATGATAAGGAAAAAAATCTACCCTCAGATGTAGCTATAGATGCTTTCAGACAAGCACTGGAACCCTGACCATATCCCTGGATACTAGTTGGGTGAGCTCCCCATGTAATATCGTGCCTCGGAATATCTCCAACTGTTTGCTACATGTGTGAAAGCAAAATGCCCGGACTTAATTTTCCCAACATTCAGTGTGTTTATATGCACTCAGGTAACCAGGTTACTGTCAGGTTCGTTCAGTAGGCAGATTTCTTAACTTCCATGCAAATGGAAAAGCAGATTTTGGTAACTGGTTTAGGTAAATTAGAGAAATTTCAATTCTCCAAGTAGATTTATCTCAGAACTCTGATTTCTGCGCATTGTATATACATAACCAGGTTTCTGCACATACCAAAGACTATAGACACTCACTAGATGAAAGTGGAGATTATTACACATACAGATTATGCCACGCTTTTAAAACCAAGTCTGCCTAAAGTCTGTGTAAAACTGAAACCAACATAAAGTGCCCTGTAGACGTCTTAAGAAGTCACTTTTTACTGTGTATTTCTTTCATTGAGAGAGTTTGCGCTATGAAAAGGAGCATTGTGCCTTTCTGTCTTGTGGCAGCTGTCTCTCCTGTCGCTATACAATTAAAATAAGGCAGAGGAGAAAAGATTAGATTACTCATCTGCTGCATGTATACGCCGATTTCCATTTACCTGGTTAATTAAGTGCATATAAACACAGTGACTGTCTGGAATTCATATGTAAAATGGTTGTTTTCACAAACACTGTTACTCCTTTCTGTGCTGAAAGGCATCGCACTGCTCCATTTCTACGGGACTGACATTTACAGTAACATAGTTCTACATCATGTGATTTGTTAAGAACAGTTATAGCACCGTCTATCTTGTTGGTATCCTGTAGATACAACTGATTTAAAGGGTTATTCTTAATCAATAACAAAGTGCATAAGAGATTTTTCATTTACTGTTTAAATAAACAGATTATATGACTTATTTCTTACTAAGTGAAGCATCAGAGTAAAACAAAACAACTTTAGAAAGAATTTAGAATTTGCAATATTTTTCAAATTCTTATACCAGCTGTCTGATCACAATCAATAATGCTGATGCTACCAACACCAGCTAACAAATAAATAACCAAAAAGTGGAATTTAAAAATTTTTGGGAGGTCTGAGTGCTCAAAAGGTGGCCAAGCATGCAGCAGGTACTTACATCAAGCTCTGCTTTTGATTCGCCCAATCTCGAATGGTCTGCACAATCCACGAGGAAGACGATGCCATTAATGGCAGGGAGGTAGTTTTTCCACACTCTGCGGGCTGTATGAACAAACGCACAAACAAATGTGTGAGTTGGTGACTGTCTGACGTGTCCACGTGTGTTGGTAGGAGAGAAACAGTTGTGTCAGTACTCCACTAACAAAACAAAACCCAGACACACCTTGTGCATGGCCTCCAAGGTCGAAGGTGGTGAAGGTCATGCCAGCAATCGTCAACTCTTCTGAAGCTGGAGGAAAAAAAGATGAATACGTGAATAAATCTGAAAAGTGTGATGGCTTAGATTCTCCAAATCCATGGCTCACCAACTCTACTATTTACACATGTAATGCGCAAGTGAACATATTATGAAAACACATTTAACAGGTTTGTTTGAGTGTTCGTTTAAAAATGACAAGCATAAATATCTTTGAATAATTTGTTTTTATTGGTTACATGGATGGTTTTCAACACTGTGACTGTGTGCGTGAGAGAGAGAATAATACCAACTCACTTGGATGTAAAGTTGGCACATGCTGTCCCAATCTGTCATCTTTGAGCATGTGCAGTAGCGTTGTTTTACCAGCATTGTCCAGGCCAAGAAATACTAACTTGCCGGATTTCTTGTACAGCCCTGAAACAAAACCAGAAGCATCTCAGAACACAAGCCTGGACACCATCAATGTTTTTAAATGGGCAGAATCAGGATATTCAACACTTTCACGGATAAGAAAACCAGTCACCAGATGATAATGATGAGATAAACGTCACATTTGACAAAAATGTTGCCACCCCCAGACTGCTCATATTTCAGCTCTAAGGTATGCATAAAATGTTTGGTTCACACACACACGTACGTATGTACTAGTGGTTGTGCTTCACCTGCTGATTTGTACCACTTTAAATTATGAACATTAACTGAATAAAGTAAAACATCTTGCAACAACGTAAGAATGACTGATGTAACACACAATTCTTCACAACAGAACTACAAATGTTTAAAAAGGAAATAAACAAAATTGTGCTTATTGTCAGTTGCCACCAATGTGCGTGCCAACTACCTGAATATAGAAGAAAAGGCACAGACAGTGGCCGCTCCTTTCTCAACTTTCCTGACAGGATTATAAGGCTTTGTGTTTACCACACTCTGAGTCAGCATAGATACCCAGTTGACTTGTAAAAATTTGTGACCGAGTCAGCTCTACTAGATGGAACCATTACTCACAATAGCACTATGCAGCCTGTCTGACAGGGAGAACTGGAATGACAGCTCCACGGGAGAAGCTCTGACACACTAACTAGAGTAGTGCACACCGGGGAGAAAAGCCACTGGATCACATAACACACTCCTCCAGCACATCTGAAACAAACGCCTCCATCACAGACAAATTTGAGGTGTAAAATCATGTCGCGTTTCGTGACATATGCCGTTTGTAGGATGCATATGGCTGATCCACTTTACGGGAACGAAAGGAGCATGTGTTACACCAACAGGAAAACAAACACATAAACCACCATGTGTTGTAAAAAGTATTTAAAGGTGCAGTGGTCAAAGATTATGGTAATTCATGTGTTCCTTACCACATCAGAAACTGGTCAATGTTAAAAAAAAAATAACTCAAATACTCAAATACTTTTTGCCAACAACAGCTTCAGGTGAGGAGGAAACTTGGAGACCATGAATATTTTCTGGTAGGGCTAAAATGGTTCTTTGAGAAACTTGAATTAATACAAAAAAATCCTCAATGCAAACTCTGTGCCTCAAAGCTTTGTTTAATCTACGTGTTTATACACACCGTGTTTTTCAGGGATATTACTGTCGCACAAAGCACTTACGCTTTGACACGTGTTGGAAATCAAACAAAACCTCAATCTCAATAACAGCAGCAAAACTTCACGATATAATAATAATAATAATAATGATAATGATAAAAGTTAAGTGTCTTATCCAGGGACACTTCAACATGTGGCCAGGAGTCAAAAGTAAACTGGGATTCGAACCACCAACCTTG
>OMLM01007803.1:0-18846 GCA_900302695.1 Helostoma temminkii
AAAAAATAATATATATATATATATATATATTTTTTTTTTCTTTTCTACATAATAGTTTTTATAACAGCAAATACTGTAATTCTGCAAGTGCTGGTGATTGTGCAACATATAAGTGCTAATAATGGTGTTACCCCAAATTGTGGCTTTTATTCAGATTTTTAAAAGTAAGCATATTTATTAAATAGGCTTGCTAAAACCTATTAAAATTAGTTTGCATTTCAGTTTATTATGCTGAAAGCTCAATTTTACAAGGAGGTATTAACAGGTTAACTTTGGAGATGCATTTTCTCTTTGTAAATGTTTGTAATTGTGTGTGAATAAATAAGCTCAGTTCATCTGCAGTTGAGAACAAGAGAACTCCTCATTTTGTTACAACTATAACATTACAATATATATAGTTATTTGGTTGTTGTTTTGGCTTTTGTAGTCTCATGACACAGCTCCTAGACAGGGATAATATTAGGACATACATGGGCATACTGAATGAAGTAATTTATTTAATACTGAGTAGGAATAGTAGCAAAATAAGAAATCTGTAAAGTCAATGGTATAGGGAGTGGACTATTGTATGGGTGCTATGAAACAAAAAAACAAAACAGTAACTCAAAGAGTAGATGAGAATCAGAGAGGTGTATGGGCCATACTGGGTACATGTGTATCCGATTCCACTGGCTACAGTGTTCGGCATCCCTGAGAAGAGAAAGAACATAAGAACAGGGTCCTACTCAAAAATGTTTGCCACCTATAAATGATCTCAATGGGGACAAAAAATGATTAGATGTAGAATAACTGTGACGAATGATGCCTGATGGAAGTGTCATTTCCTATAAAGTCCCCTCCAACCTTTTTAAATCAGGGGGCTAATTTGGGCCAATGTCAGTTTCACTGCCCTGTCACTGTTTGTGGATCAGCCAGCAGTTATTGTTGTCTGTGTGACACTTCATTACTGCCTAATTAGTATTCTGAATTAATAGGCCATCTTGTTAACCGCAACCTCTAAATATTATGATAAAGCTGCTGAGCAATTAAAATGTAGTGGGTTAGAGGCTGCAGTGCTACAGCAGAAAGGAGGGTAAACTGCAGTCTGTCCTTATAGTGGATGGGGACGATGATGTATTTATCAGGTCACTTTTGCACTGTAAGAAATGAAAGGAAAGCAAGCTGTAAACTGTTAACAAAAATGTTGCTGTTATGCCAACTTTAACACAGGGGATGATGTTTTTTCTGTTGAAAGCCAGCATAAATTTCTTTTGACTATATCTTTTATATTGTACTGTAGACATAATAACATAGATGTAACTTGTAAAACTAAAGGTGGGGGGGCTGCAGTGGAGACGTGTCCTCCACCTTATGATCTTTTGGTGGTAAAATGCCCAGAGAATCACTTCCCTTGCTAGGCAGGCTGCAACTGTTTTAATGCAATGTTTCAAATCTATATGGTTATGTGTTTTTTTTGTGGAATATTAAAAAACATGAACATATGTGTATTTGGAACATCAATCACAACTATTTTTTATCAAGTTTTAAGTATTTTAGATTTTACGTTTTGACATTATGGTTCCATATATTAGAAGATTCTGAACTCTTGGTTTTGGCACTATGTCCTGTGACCTAGATCTTCTTAGATAGAAGCTGATTGATGTCAGTGTACAGAGAAGAGAGAGAAGAGGCTATTACTTTGTTTACTGATTATATGTGATTTAGTGAGGGTGTTGCACTTATTTATTTATTTTTAAAGGCAGCTAGAAATGAATTTGCTATAGCATTGCCCGTTATAATCTTCTTCTGTGCATGTGCCAAGTTAAAAACTGACAGGTGTTTGAATCTCGTCGCTTGTAACAGTTTCTCTGAACTCCTAAATCCAACTGCTGAAGGTCAGATTTACAAGTCTTATTTGGATAACAAGAGGCAGTCGGTCAGTAAATCGGGTCATTGGACATAATCCAATATAATCCACTTTAATCTCAGAGAGTACTCATGGCAGAGGATTACCTTAGAGATTCATTTTAATTGCTATGTTAAAATCCTGATTTGGCTGCATATTTGTTAAATGACTGGGGTGTGTCCTGATATTGCAGTGGTTGTGTGTGTTTGGTTATTAACAGTGTCCAGCTATTTGTTTATTTTTAATAATGTTTCCCTTGATAATTACCTAACAATTCAGAACCACATGTGGCAATTACTGTGGTTCATTTGCTATTTACAGCAGGATTTAACTGGTTTACTGGTTGGTTCTTGCTGCAATTAAACAGAAGAACAATAGCATGCAAAACCACCAACTGGGAGCAATTTTATCAAAATGAAAACCAAAAAATCCATTAATCCCCTGCAGAATACCCACTAATCTTACAAAACATACAACTAAACAAAAGGATTCAGATGACAAGACACCACACAGTGCCCAACGCCACCTCATCAGACACATAACCAGATAATGTAGTTTGTAGTAAAGAGAACAAGAATAATAGAATATTCCACTTTTAGTAGCTTGTAGCTCACAAAAATGTTGTAATCTAAAAACCTTTTATATTTTTAAATATATTTTGTGTTTTTAAACACAAAAAATTCTGTGGATGTTTTAAAGAATAAATCTTTTAATGGCTAATAGAACTCAATAGCTGTGATAGTAAGATGAGAGTGCTTTGGGCATTAAAGGCCAGTTACCACAGGCTTTCTCTGTCTCTCTGAATTGCACAACTTTCACAAAGCAGACTTGCACCTTAAACATCCACATTCTCTCAGTTCTCATAAGACTGAGCTTATAGCAGCACTTCTAAAAGAAGACATCAATTGAGTGGTGTGAAATTCTTTATTGATTGAACACAAAAGTTATTTGGCAATTACACTCCAATTATGGAGCAGCCTTATAACTCCTAGGTCAGTATAGGTAATAAGATGAACCCACAGGTCTAGATGCTGGTATTGGTGGAATCAGCCAAGAGAAGAAATTGAAACTGTGGTTGGATGCCATGGGTCCCCTTCAGATAAGGTGGTGATGGGGTGGAGGAGGTTTGTGCGAACATAGGTCTCAAAGGCAAGTGACAGAGAATAGTGATATTTAAAGAATGGACTGGATGAGCTTATTGGCTTGTGAAAGATGGAAAGAGAGATGGAGTGCAAATGACAGTAGCTTTAGCATTGAGTGTAAAAGACCTTCCTTATTAAGCTTTTGTCAAAGCTACATTACGACATGAGGTCTTGCATATAGACTTCGCTCCTGAATCTAGCCTAATTCTTGTGGCAATATTTTTAGTAGAATTTTAAAACTGCAGGTGGCCTGGTTTAAAGATGAATTTTTTAAATCTTCAAACCTAGTATTTAATTAAAACGAGCCAATGTCTGACAGCCTTGTATAGCTACATTTATTAACTGAAAGTGAATCACAAGGAGATAGTCGGGATGGACGGTGGGCATACAATGAGCAGGAATGAGATCCAGACAGGGCTCCTATGTGAGACTGTTTTTGACAAGCTAGTGTTTGTGAATACATTGTAATACAGAGGTTATATGTTCTCCATGGAGCCAGTCAACAATCTTTCTCCAACATTAGCCCAGTAGTAACCATGCAGTCAGATAACAAAAAGACAACTGAATGATCAGAGATAGATAGATAGATCTCCACGGAGTTCCACAGTTTAAGCAGCATCCTCCTATCGATCCACATTCTTAAAGACTTCCAGAGAAGATGAGAGAAGCTGCAAAGAATAAATCACTGGCTACATCAGACTGGTTAAAGATTTGCAACATTTTGCTGTACACATTGAAAGACTTAAGCTTCTTCAAAAAAGTAAAATCTGCTCTGTCCCATCCTGTACACAGACTTTGTGTTGCATTTCCAGTTGTCAAGGTGTACTCGACTTCCTCTCCCAGAATGGAGATGTTGTCAAAGCTTTTTCTATAAAGCTTACAACCATTTACCTGGTTTTGGTCACATTCAAGGTCAAAACTGCCCACCAGACAGAGGCGTCGTTAGACTTTTACTGGGTCACGTGCTCAGTATAAATCAGCTGTGCCCCAGTAAACAAACTCTCAATTGCCTTCTATTGTTTGTCAGTACATTCATTAAACTTATAATCCACAAAAAGAAACAGAATAAAATGCAAAGCAGTCAGTAACACATCAACGCATGTGAAACAACACAGTTTAAATAGAAAGACAAGCTGATACATGTCTGCATAAGCCTGTGTATCCTGAACACTGCGGTGTGTGAGGATTTCAATCAGTGCACGTCGGTTGATTAGCAGGAATAAAAACAGCATAAGAAGAGAAGAACAGAGGAGAGATGAGTTGGAGGGAGATAAGAGTTGATAAACGAGCTAGCTAACAGACTGTAGATTAGAATAGAATCTTGAGCGATTATTTAGATTTGCTGTGAAAGGTCATTCAGTGTGTTGCGGCAACTCTACACTTGGCTGAGGTGCACAATTGGACAAGACAGGCTTCATCATCTTATCAGTTGAGCGGGAAGAACTTTGTAAACTGAGTCGCAGTCAAGTGATTGACCGATTTGTCAAAATGAAAAATAGGCGCTACAGTTTAATGCTCAAAAATTGAACAAACTCTTTTTAGACTTGGCGGACAAGACAGCTGCTTTTACACTTATGGGGAAAATTTTGCTTTTTTTTTCACAATGTATAGTGTATATACATTTGTACTTGTTGTAGTAGTAAATAAATACTTTCATAAAGATTAAACTTTACTTTTAATTTATTTTGTAAATGTAAACTTGGAAATTATGCTATTTTATACCATTCAAGTACACTCTTATTGTCAGTCACTAAGGCATGGGTCAGGGAGTTGCCCTTTTTTCAGGTTTGAGCAACAGCCCCTAAAAAGTTTCTAAGTACACCCTGATTTAGATTAGGTCATATGCATGAATGCCTGTGCACCACGCTGATATTAGTGATATGGCAGTCACTCACACTCATTTCTGCGACTGAGCCTACAAAGGCTGACTGTTAGCCCGTCTGCCCCACTGTCCTTTAAGCTGCTACTTCTGAAGACAGAAATTTGCCTAGCATTATCTTAAGTGAAGCGCAGTAATGTATATTCTCTGTGCGTCCACCTGTTGCTCGAGGGCTTGCAGCAGTGCTGCAGCAGTGCAGCAGCATTAATAGCAGGTTAAAGAGCACTGGGCCCCAGAAACATCTTCTCAAAACCAACTTATGTAGTTTTAATGAAAATTATTAAAGGTCCCATATATCTGATAAATCATGTTCAAGAATGTTTTCTTATTTGAGATTTGCTCTTATGTAAGAACAGAATCTATGCACACACAAGACCACACTTACGCACAGCTGCCAAATGCCAGCTTATCAATTCCAGACCCTTTATGTACTTCATTTGTCTTGAAGTCCTGGTAAGTTAAATTCTTGTCCATCAATTGCCATGAAAACTGAGGTACTCTGTTTAAAATGGCTGTAATTTCAAAACACTAAATGCCACATTTCTGTAAAACCACTAGAAATAAAGCTGTCTACACTTCGAACACATTGTGATTGTTTTATTTCAAATCTATTGTGATGGTGTATAAAGAGAAAATCAGAAAAACTCACTGCCACTGCCCAAATACTTGTGGACCTGACTGTATACCCTTTATATGTAGCAGACCATAAACTGTTATCAGTGAAGTTTGATCTAAAAGTCTAAACCTAAAAACAACAGTAATCTAATGGTGCTTCTGCATCTTTACTTTTTTTTTTTCCATCTGCTTCTTTAGCTTAAAGATGAATCACTAATTGTCATAGCAGAAATACTGTACATTTAGAAATGGTATATGTAGCAAACTCTGACTAAGACAGAAGAACTACATGCCCTTGAAACACATGTAAAGGTATTAAAAAATGCACCTAGCGCCATACACTGTGTACAGCGTACCTTCACACTATTCATTTCTGAGTAATTTCTCTCACTCACTTAACAATATCAGGAAGGGCATCACCTATGAGCTCGTTCATATTATTTGAATAGATTTTGAAAATAGATTCACTTGAAGAGGTATAAGAGGAATATTAGGGCTTGATGAGTCATTTAGCCGCAGAAATCCCAATGCCAAAAGCTTTTTAATTAGTCAATCTGAGTTCATTACCACAGAAATGTCCCGTTTCTCTCAGGGTGATGAGGTTACAGTATGAACGCTCATCATAATGTCTTTTTCTCCACCTCAGTGATTTTGCTGTAAGAACCACTGTCCCCCATGGGTGCTGAGATACGTTTGGTGCAAAACGGAGACCTAATTGGAAATGATCACTGACAGTTTGAGCCACAGGGTCCCCTAATGATCCAGGCAGCACAGAGTACATCAGAGTGAACCCCTCACTACCTGTGAAAGGCATTTAGAGCACATGGCAGCAATGTAAGTCCTGTTGTGGGACCGAGGGGTTACGACCATGTTGTGCTCAAACTAAGAAGGCAATGTAGGAGTAAGTGAAGCCTCTTGGACAGATGAAAGCAGACTGGTGATTGAAATAGTGGTAGCTCAGAAGACGTGCGAAACTGTTGCCCAGTTTTGAAGTATGATTTCTTCTAATAGATGGAGACAAATGTGATGTGCTGGTGGCAGTCTTTTAGATGTTCCATTTAGTTTTAGGATTCGATATTAAACCATTCAAACTCACAGCATGCCATTTCAACCATACATAGCATAACTAGCGTAAGCCTAACTAACTTTTAATAAAAACATGTACACGTCATATCTGCCATTTACAATCACCTTTATTTAACACACACTGATAACATTAACATGGAGCAGCATTGGAAAAAAAAAGAAAATTCTGGTTATGATGATGACAGGTCATGTCAGAACATGCAGTGTGCCACAGCTTGTTGTTCAAAGGTCTACATAGCCACAGACTGAGTGAGAGTGTCCATCACAACAGTATGTTGTGGCTGATCAGTATATTATACTGTTGTTTTTCACATTAAGCTGTGTTTCTGGCTAAATGTACCTACAAACAAAGGCTAGTTATCTGTGCCTCTGAGTAGCTACAGTATAGTATTATAAGAACGGAAACTGTGTCATCTGCATCTGCAGTGGTTGTTCACAATTAACTCCAGGACAACAGAGGAATTTATTTTTATCGCGGCACTTTCTGGTTAAATGTCAAGATGTAGTAGTGTGTGCAGCTGTCCAACAACAGTTTCCCCAAGGGGATCAATTAAGTATGTCATCATTATAAAATCATGTGCAGAATGAATTTAGCTTTAAAATCGTGTTGTTGTGTTTAATATATTCATGTTATTATCAGACAAATTTCTAAAATACCTGGCATTATTTTAAATTTAAACCCCACTAACACAACAGGACATATAAAGCCTTGCATAAGTCAGTAAGTGGAAAGGATGTAACAGCTACAATTTAGTTATAGAAGAATGGTAAATGTGTCAATCTGTGTCTGCAGTGGTTGCTCACAAATATATATATATAAATTTATACAAAAAATATATATAAATAATATATTTATATATGATAGTCATGTAATGCAGCACTATTGAAAATGCCAAAGTTGCTGAGGAAAATGGGGAAATTGCCAAGGAAACTGTGCTGCCATATCTTTAGTTTAATTACTTGGTGTCGGATGTGTGTTACTGTGGAGACACTGACCTTTTGAGAACACTTTCTATCTTATATACAATATAGTCAACACCAGGTAGTCATTTCCAGCCATCTTAACTTCTTGTCAAAAGACTAAGGAAGACCTTGTCAAGTGGGAGCCTGACCTAAGTCTTTAATGTCACTGCATATGCCAACGAAGAAATTTTGACAGATAAGCCCCTGGGGCCAAATCACCGAAGGCAGGCTTGTCCAGCCACTGTCATTTCCTTGTTGCCTCGGGGCTTAGGATGCTAAAGCTTCAAATTTTCCTCCCATTGAACAGCACATAGTCAGTACAGCCATCCATCATATGAAGTTAACTGACAAGGTGACACTTAAATGAAATGACTGAAAACTCCCCTTGGCTCTTTAGTTGCTGAATGATGATACTGAGTGATATGAGTCACATTCTGATTATGTATTTTTATGGTCTCGCAGCTAAATCAGGAACACTGTCTTCTTGTACTGTAGAAAAACATACAGTAAACAGTAGGATGAAAAAACAAAGAGGTTTATAATCAAGAATCGCAAACACATCTTGTTAAAATGAAGCGTGTGAGTTGGAGTTGAAGGCAGCAAAACAGCTGTTTGGCTAAATGGTCTGTTTAGTTAAAATGTCTTTTGAAGATTAATTTAAAGTATTGTCAACTCCCTTAAAACTGACCTTCAGGCAAGAAAACAAGGCAACACATGAATGACGAATGATTTCTTTATTGATAGACAAATGTATGGAGTTTGGGTAAAGAAATATGATCCATGTCTGGGGTACAATAGACACTGCCTTGCCTCCTCAAGAGTGAATCAGCTCCATGTAAAAAAAATCTCACTTCTTTGGGTCTTGTATCTCATGAAACAAGTGTTTCTTATACTTAGTGTCAAATATCAGCTTTTTCCTTAACAATCATTCACTTGTTTTTGGAGATAAACTCTGCTGAAGATTTGTTATTTTTGCCATGGATTTCTAGGCCACAGATACTGGTATTGTACCAGTTTCAAATATAAATTGAAAATCATTCCATACTAAGTTTCCAAATTTTGTCTCTCACATATAAACCCTACAGTGAAGTACTTCACTTGACATAGCATACTTTGTTGTTTATTACACAGGTGCAACATTCTGTGTATTGACCAAATTTATCCAGTGTTTGAAATGTATTGCCCAAAATAATAGTTTAAGATGTTATTTTAATATCTACGAACCAGTTGAGCCAAGGAGGTTATATAGATGGAAGAGCTAAATCATCTGTTCCACTCGTGGCATATGAGGTTGGGGTGATTGATGTGGTGCTGGTTTGATATAGAGAAACTATTTATTCTGATGCAATTGACACAATTCTCATGCAACAGTATAATCTACTCTGTGTTTATGTTAAAGTACAATTAGATTTTTAGGGGACAGCAGTTGGTAGCTCAGTTGTCCATAAACCCCACAACGGAACAAATCTCAGTTCTTCCGAGACTTAATTTAGCTTCAAAATCATGTTGTTGTGTTTTAAATATTTATGTTTTTATCAGACGCATTTTTAAATCATCTGGAATTATTTTGAATTTGAACCTCGCTAACACAACCGGACATGTAAAGCCTTGGATAAGTTAGTGAAGCAAAGGCAGTGAATGCAATTACATGCATTTGGCTCAAAAGCAGCTGATCTGCATTCAAAGAAGGACAGTACTCTACTGTGTCTATTACATCCTGTAAACAAATCAATAAATACGAAACAGAACAACAATGCAATTTCCCTCCCTATTTGCCATTTGATAAGTAAGCCTATAACACGCTGAATGGTTTTTAATTTTAGATACAAGTACACAGTCAGTTATCAAAAATGTATGGTATTTGTCAGTTTTTATTGCAGCAGATGTTCAGAAGGTAAATTGTAAAGAGAGTATACTCAGGGTTTTTCTCTGTCTCTGACTTACAATGCTGTATGACACTCCAGATTCAATTTTGTAAATGTAAATGTTAAGCTGTAAGCTCATAGGCATGGGACCCGAATCTGTGTGACCATCTGTCATCTTCTAAATCAGAATGGCTAAACAAAATTCTCTACAACCAATATTGGACTTCTGTGTCTCAGGGATCACAGATCACCTTTGATTTGGCAAGAAGCAGTGATAACCTTTAAATCTGAAAACTTTGAAAATTACTTTCTTTTTTTCTCCAAGCATAAACTAACAACCTATTCACAAACTGCAAACAGCTGAAATTGGGCTGTCTTTTGTTAAATGTCAGTTATATGTCATAAATGGTCATTACAGGCTTCTCATGATTTAGATTCCTAAGTTTGCACCTTTTGACTAATGTTATGAACGGTAATATTATGTTGTCAGGATTCGGTTATGGCCCTGAAAAAAAGTTTTTCCTACCAGTAAATGCCAAACAAGGTTATTTGTTTGGAAACCATAGTGTTTGGAAATCACAGATGTGAGTTCTAATTCCACAATCCATTACAAGATCTGAAGCTTTCAAGTGTGTGGCTTTGTTAAATTTCCAGAGCCAGCAAACCAGTGATTCTATACTGCAGTGATGTATTTTCAACTAAGAAGAGGCTAATTATAAAAGATTCTTAACGTAACCTGCCTCATTAATTGTATTCATTTTCTGTGACAAATTTAGACTTTATGCTCAAGTACAGTTGCTGGTGGCACCGTGCACCTTTAACATCTGTCACACTATAAAACAAAGATGAAATTGTTTATTTCAAAATGTATAAAAAAACGTAACTTGAAAGTAAGTAGAAAAATGTTGGGTAAGATTAGTCATTACTGTGTGAGGGATAATAGCTTTTGCACTATAAACATAAACTGTATAGATGCAACCCCACTGACCGTAATTGATGTGGAGACCAAAGCCCTATCAGAAAGAGTACTAAAGCTGTTAAACAACAATAGTTTCTGGGTAATGTTAGCCCTCTAAAGCTGCTTTTACACATGCACTGGACTCGAATGTGCGAACGTAAACATGCTAGTCAACTCGCGTGGACAATACCCAGACTTTATCCTGCCAGACCCCTAGTATAAAGTCTGAGGAATGTCTGTGTGAGCCTGGGTGTGAACACAACTGGTAATTCTGTGGGAATTTACAGCGTGAGTGTGGGCCTTCCCTGTTAGCAGATTGACTCACTGAAACACTGGAGAACATAGGAAATATTTATCATGCTTTCTGTAGTTTATCTCCTTCGTGAAACTGAGGTTTTATATAGATATATTTATTATGCAACGTTTCTGTGATTGGCTCTGCTTCAATGAACTTTTTATGTTACACCGTGCCTCCTGCTCTCTCTACACAGAGATCCTCCCTGAGCAAAATCAAATGGATTATTTCCCCTGATATGTGAACACATTTCAAATGGAGTATGTTCGGGTTGGTGCATGTGTGAAAAGTTAAACTCCAAGTAAAGTCCCGACCGGCCGGATATAATTTTTATTATTATAGCATAGAAGAGATAGAAGTTACTTAGTTTTGAGAAACTACAGCCAACTATTGCTAAGCTGTTAAAGTCCTGCTTTCCACCTAGCAAAGTAAAGTAATAAGGCCCTGCAGCAGAAACTCTGTGCTTACAAACTGTGGTCTGGAGACTAAAGCTAGAAGGCTTAACACTAGTTAAAGTGTTAAAGTCAAGATGAAATTGCAGTTGCATACAGTATAATATGAAAGAAAAATATTTTCTTGACGTTTGGTTGAGAGCACAAAGCAGAGAAGAGGATAGAAAAGGAAAGAAGGAGAGGGCAGGATGGATTCTGAAAAAAGAAAGTGTTTATTTATTCAGCATGTTGTGTAAGACCATTACCTCTGGAAAAAAAAGGATAATGCAAAATGCTTTTTATTATCACTAGGTCTGTGGTCAACAGAGAGAAGCTGAACAAATTGACAGCTCTTAATTACAGTAAAAATTAAATAAATAAATAAAACACATTGTTCCTTCTGGACCAGTATTATTATATACTACAATAGACCACCACACAACTAATTAGGCTGCCACTAAAAGTAACTCTGTGTACCTAATTGAATTGATTTTATTAATTTAAATATTTTATCATATAAAACTCATTACTTACTAGAATTTTTTTAAATGCATCATTGCTGTAAATTATGAAATAGATTAATATTCATGTATTAATTGTCCAGTGAAACTCCCAAGGGAGTTGAACATTTTTGCCAGAGACTGTATGCATTTCACATTCTCATTAGGAGGTATGGTGTGATCCTGAAATTGCCTGCTAATTCCCACTGCAGTTTGAGGTCAAATTGTGGTTGTTACATCTCTGAGTGTCTGGAAGCATTTTAGACACCAATTTGTTTTCCAATTTGTTAGGCTTCAGAAGCAGATAGGAATCTCTGGCTGGAGCTTTCCCTCTTGGTTAGAGCTGGCAGGAAACTTGACTTTCTTGAAACATTGACATCTTACTGCGAGTGGATAAAAAATGTAGTAGTTATAAAAACATGCTAATCTACCAAATATTCTAAACGGGGATCTAGTGCTTTGCATATACTGTGGAAATAATCTTTTTTTCTTATGAGTTTTATTCTTAGTGGAAAAGTATAAACACATTTACAGTCAAGGGCTTGTCTGGTAAATAAGATAAGGTGTGTGGGTGTTTTTTTTTTTCAAAATCTTTATTTCTATGTTTTCCACACAGAAGCAATAAACTGCATTGATCTGAATAACATATTTCAAATCTGTCTAATGTCTAATAACATTAATGGACCATTGTAGTGAAGCTCTGGAGCAATATGTTAGTGAAGATTCTTTGCTATCTATCATCCAACTGCAGCTGGCACACAACCAACCTTTAAGTTGAAATGTGGTTGAAATAATTTCAGCTGCTGTTTTGGTGCTGATGCAACTTTGGAAAAACAATTAATGCTAATGTTTGTAAAAAGGTTGGCAAAATTCATGAATTGCATTAAAAACACTGGAAATCACTGATTCAGTAAGAATTGTCATGGTGATCCAATAGCAAATTATCTATAACACAGTTGAATGCAAAATTACAAGAATGTACAGGAAACTCTTTGTATAGTTGAATCTGTGTTTAAAGTAGAACGTTGCAATTTAAACGTTGATTCATTCTTCAAAATCAACACTTAATTCAGAGTTAATGTAACATGGACATTAGAAACGGGACATTTTATTAGAACTCAGTTCCGTGACATCACAGAGTCAGTGTCTGAGTGCTCCACAGAACTAGGTCTCAGTTTAGATTTGGAGCCCACAGTGA
The DNA here is from genome assembly GCA_900302695.1 of Helostoma temminkii. Taxonomy (NCBI): domain Eukaryota; kingdom Metazoa; phylum Chordata; class Actinopteri; order Anabantiformes; family Helostomatidae; genus Helostoma; species Helostoma temminkii. The sequence goes on from OMLM01007803.1 coordinate 12,818, forward strand.
ACACACACAGTATCTGAGGTAAACTTTAAACAGTTCACCACCAGACAGAAACACACTGACTGAACGTGAAGCCAGAGTGTTCAAAGACACAAAAGAATAAGAAGAGTGGAAGAAACAGAACAGATGAAGCCAGAAGCCTGAAGACAAACAGGTAAATACACTTTAAACAAGCATCAATATATATTAGTTTACAGGTCAGACATTAATTTGAGCTGAAAAACATGAAAAGATGACATTTTTGTGAGTTTTTACACTGACTGACATCATGTAATCTGTTTTACACAGAGACAAAATAAAAACTTTATATTCATTATTCTGTTACTGAAGAAACTTTAAACATAGTTGTGACATGTCATGTAATCCATCCATCCATCCATCCATCCATTTTCTGAACATCTTATCACAGGGTCACATATAGACAAACAACCATTCACACTCTCACTCACACCTACGGGCAATTTAGAGTCCCCAGTTAACCTGATTGCATGTCTTTGGACTGTGGGAGGAAGCTGGAGTGCCTGGAGAGAACACACACAAACACGGGGAGAACATGCAAACTCTACACAGAAAGACCCTGGAATATTTTTGTATGAATACTTTTGCAAAGCATTGTACATCCAGGAATGGGTTTACTAAAGTTGTCGTGTTGCTGATGCTGCAGTAAATACAACATAAGTCATGTGAAAAACAAATCACATGTAGACAAGATGCCACAGGATGACAGTGTTGACCCCTCACTCCTCTCAAACCTTTGAGGTTCAGACAGTTCAAAACTTACCCTTTGCCTTACTGAAAGCCCTACCCACTAAAGATGACGAAGATTACGAACAGACTCTCCACAACCCAACCAAATCTCCACCCCTGTAAAGGTAAGACTTTACATGATGTAGCACCAAGAAGAAACGGTCAGTGTGGAAGAGGTGCTTCAGTAGATGACAGAAGATCCAGCCAGTTCCAGAGAATTCAGAAGACCACATGGGAGACGACCATAAGACCCCATCTACTATCTATGGGAAGGAAAAGACCAGAAACCGCCTGTGGGGTTTCATCTGCAGCATCTTTACAAAGGTACAGATCTGTTTCCCTGGAAACGACTGTATAATCAGTGAGAGAACATTGAAAACACACTAGAATGGAGCTGAGAAGACGCCAGTGCAGTTTTATGGAACAGACCTGTGTAGACAATATGAATAAGAATAGGCTTTTATAATGTAATAAGTCTTGATGATATGTCTTCTCTTTTCTTTGATATTCTCTCACTGTGTTGTTGAAGTGTAGCTTATTACTTTTGTACTGATGGTATTTAATCATATAAATTTATTTTAATCAATGAAGAAGAAAATGGAGTAGAAGAAGAAGACGAAAAAGTCTTGGACCAAGAGGCCTCATCTGTGTTGCCGCGGTCTAAGCAGTTGTTGTGTTAAGCAGTAATTTTCTCTTTTACTTCATCTTCATCTCCTCTCTCATGTTCTTCTCAGTCTCCCCCATTCTCCCATCCTCTTGTTCTCTTCTCCCTCTGCCTCTTTCTTCTGCTCTCAGCCACCTCCCTAAACTGCTGCAAATATTGCTAGGATTTGTGAACACAGCTTCATGCACCTATGCACCTATGCACAGACTTGTGCTGCTGACTCAATGTCTCGCTGTCTTGTGAATGCAGCCATGTCGCTGTACAGGACAGCTTTTATAGTCAGTCAGCAGCACAGGCCCCAAAATCACATGAAGCTGTGTTCACAAACTCTTAGTGCTGTTACAACAGTGTTTCTTTCAGGGCAGCATTGTGTTCTCATCATCCCTGCACGGGTTTACTCCGGGCGTCCAGTTTCCTCCCGCAATCCAAAGACATGCAGTTGTCTTAAATGGTAACTCCAAATTTAATTAGACCTTAAACTTTTAAATTAAATCAACAAAAATGTGAAAAGCATCTGGAAGTGGAAAATGGCGTTCTCTGATTATGAAACAGCAGACTAACAGTGTATAGTCCTGCTAGCGTGCCTTAGAGGCTGCACTGTTTGTTACATCCTTTCTGTGCGAGAGCGCAGGTAATCTAGAGTGACTGATGGCTGAACACTTCACAGCATGAATAGACATGAAGCTCAGCATAAACACGAACATCTGATTTTGAAATAAGTGGTTATTCGATCAAACTGAAGCAGATGCCTCCTACTGCATTTCAGTAATAAACATCCAATCACATGTCATGCTAGATTAAACTGACTAATCATTCCTGTTTATCACATCTCAGATTTTTGAAAACTTCATCATTTCTGTAGTGAAAAAAAAATAGCACATTTATATGCACATTGTAAATTATGGAGCTATTGAAGACCTCATGAGTCCTGAGTCAATAATAAAGTATTACTGTTTACAATTGTACAATAGACAGAAATTAATATTGTAAATGATTTAGCTAATCATTTATTATATCCATTAATCAAATTACTAATTCACAAGATTTCACTAGTCAACATTTCAATTAGTAATTAAGAGCAATTAAAATTTATCCACCAGTAAATAAAAAAGATAAAAAAACAGAAATCAATACCTGAATTCATTAACTGGATTAACAAGGTGTAATCTGACATTTAAAATACCAACTTCCTATTCCATTTGCTTTTATGGCTATATCTCAGTTCCCTAAACTGATAGACTCTTCCTCTGTAGGTCTTAGTATTTTAATTTAATCAGTTATCTCTACCTACAGTAGAAACTTAGGTTCTAATGTTAGCCAGACAGCAGATGTACTGCAGGTACTGTGTAAAAAAACAAAAAATACACAAATGTGTTCATCATATGGTAAACAATAACACAAGAGCAAAGAAAATCCACACTCCAATAAACATGTTGCATTACACACACACACATCACTGAGCGCCAGGGTCCCTGAGAGGGTGGCTAAACTAGAGGTCTAAACTAAAGTTTTAATCTAGTACAGCTATACTGGAATTACTATTATTACTGTTGTTGTTGTTGTTATCATTATTATTATTATAATCCACAAGAATTGCTTGTTATTTTCACCACTACTATTTATTATTATCCATATACTACACATACTGTACATACTGTAGTTCATTTAGCTTGTAAAGCTCTTTGGGCAGATTGATCTTTTGATTTTTATAAATATAACTGTACTTCTGCTTTTGTAACAGGGTTAAAAGGTTTTTTTTATTCTTATTCTTATTAACCAAAACCTAAATATATTTAATTAAATATTCATAATTTAAGGTTTATGCATGGAAAATAAAACAATAGTTTATTCGTATTAATAACTGAAGTCAGTTAATCAGCTTCTGCTGTCATGCCTCCCCCATTTCTAACTGAGCATATTAGAATGAGTGAAACAGTGCCCATCTGTATGTTCTGTGGTAAATGTGAGATGGAACACAGTATTGCACTTCTATCACTAACATCAGTTTAAAGAGGAGGCCCGGTCCCTTGGTGAAAAAAGTAACGAATCAAATGAGGTTATTGCCATGCCACTGTCAAACTGTGATTGGTCAGGAGGATGCCATGGGAAGCCAGTTGCCCTTTGGCTTCACACCAATCAGATCATAGCCTGGAGTCAACGTCAGCATTAGGCGGTTTATAGTTAACATCATCAGTTGCAGTTATGGAGGGGGGTAAACTAAACTGACTCTACAACAACAACTTATTAATGTTATGGCAGGCCAACACCAAAACTAGAACTGTGTGTAAAGAAGAAAATGGAGGCATTCTAACTTTTAACAAAACTTAACGTCCATTTAGTGTTGCTAGGTAAAAGTAAAAAAAAAAAAAAAAAATAATAATAAATATCCATTGACTCTGTTGTTGTGAAAGAACTACAGGCCTGGGTTTTTTTTTCCTACAAAATGGTTATTGTCCACTTCACCACCACGAAAGACAGGAGGATAATGTGCCTATTCCCAAAATGGTGATTGAAATGTACACAGCTTTCCTATAATTGAACTGTCCATATAGCTGTGTGTTGAACATCTGATGTGCTACTATTTTTTTAACCTTGCTTGGAAGAAATTAGTTGCGTGTGTTACTCAGCTTAAGTTGTTGTTTTATTTTTTTTGTTGTGTCCACACAGAAGATTGATCATAGCTGCGTAGGTCTGGGTTGTTAGCCTTTTAGGTCATGTTGTATATTCATAAGGACATATACGTGAAAGTCAAGCATACACAGTAAAGTTTGCCATGAGTTTGATAAATGTATCCTAAATATCTCCTGACTGAATTTGCAAATATTTGAATGACTTTGAATGATTTTTTTACATATTACTGAATCTGTACTTTATACTCCATGGCTGTCACGCATATCCTATAATAAGGCATTTAAGCCTGCACATAAGTGTTGTTTCATATGTGTGCGTGTGCTGTAATAGCTCATCTGGCTACATTACATCGTCTGTACATGCAGTGACATACTCCCTCACAAGACATAGATTTGAAGTCAGCAGATTACCTCAAAAACACTATTTAATTTAAATTCTCTCCTCTTGACTTATAAAATTAAAAACTGCAAAGAAGAAACTAATTCAGGCAACATTCTACCTAAGGAAATACATACAGCCACAGTTTTCAAGATAGACATGTTAATGTAACTCAGTGTTTGTGCTAAATAAATATCACCAAGCACTCTTTCTACCAACCCTGCAAATCAGAGTACACAGTACAGTTTCTGTTTTGGGTCTACAAACATGGTTTTGTTTACATTTGGGAAATAAAGCTCCACAGTCAATGACTTGTGAGAGTTTTAGCAAAATGGCGCAAGTTGACCTTCAGCTTGAAAACAGAGGTTGGTTGGAGTTGTGCCGCAGAAGCTGGCCAGAGTCACACCTGGTGTGTGATTGTTCCTTGGAGATTTGGTTGGTTCTCTCTTCTGACTTTGTTTTGTTTTGCTGCTGTGTTGAATTACCTCACTGATTGTATTAATGTCATTTTGAGATGATGTAGTGTTGCTGGATGCATTGTTGGATGCACTTAGTTATAAACTGGAAAGTGAGATTTTCTTGTTTGTGGTTTACAATAAAACACATAACTTGAGATAAAATGATTGCACCAACCTAATGTTCTAGATCTGTTTTTCTTTACAACTAAACTGCAATCACAGATTGCAATTAACGTACATAAATGACCAGTTGCAAAGACGTTGATACTTTACATATTCATTAGATGTATACAGGCAATGCATTTATATGCCAAAACATCCAGTCTTCAACATGCCTTTTAGTTTTCTTCAGTTTTTCAGTTCGTTTTTTTTTGTGACTTAATGTTATGAAATGTTATGAAAATTTTTAATGGTTGGTTTCGGCACCCACAACACTTAACCATAATGTCTCATTATGTTTAATTAAAATTGAACTGTAAATACAATGTTTCTATAACCCTAACAAAGAGTTAGAGACAAAATCCAGCCTCACACAGGTTTGTCAATCCTGTGTACACTGTACACTCACCATCCAACACCTCAATTCATTCGAAAAACTTGTTTCAGGACATATGGTTTGTTAGTCAGCACAAATGAGTCAGTCATTGGTATACCTCTTTACTAATTAACAACATTTAAATCATTATAATTATGTGTTTCAGTCACTGAATACATGTATTAATATTAGCTGGTTATACTTTCACACGTATATACAGGTTCTGTTACTGGTCAACTTATTTCAGTGAGTTTTCCCATTTACCAAATGAAAAATTGAGACAGACATACACATCAATCATGACTCATGAGCACTGTTAATAGAATCATGAAGGTCCCAAAACATCATAAATTATACGTCATCATCCACTATTATCAAAAGAAAATATTGTGTTTAATATCAAGCTGGCCACTTTTTTTTCTTTGGTCAAATCTAAAGAGAAAGGGATGGGTTTCCTAATGTTAGTTTAATTAAATCTAGGAGTTACTGGTTTCCTCCAAAACTTTGTACAACAACAAGTCCACTGGTCTAAAATAGTTTTCTTTGCATGGAATCATGAATAATGAATGGTCAAACATTATTATAACATTTGCTTGTTTTTCCAATTTACCATATAAAT